>JANHZU010001503.1:129969-144921 GCA_032468055.1 Acrochordus granulatus | reverse complement strand
TTAACAGTCTGAATCTTGTTTTATAGTTTTATCTGCTTTATTATAAATCACCAAGATTTTGTTAATTTGTACAGTAGAATATAAAACTTAATGAAATAGCACCTTAATCATCAGATATGGATAACCTAGATATTCTGTTATATAAATACAACTAATGTGCCTGGTTTGCAAAGTCCAACAACAGGATGACTCAGTCATAATTGTTGGACATGGAGAAGAGAATTTCTTTCCCCTGTAGATGCCATCTTCTAGTTAACTCTAGAATTTTTTACAGTTTGTATTTGTATTTCCTCAATTCAGATTTCATTAGTTCCAAGAGAAACTTTACTTAAAAATTAGTGCAATTGAGATTTTTTATTACCACTCTGTCATGTCCTACTACAAAAATGTTGCTCTGAATCATTTCTCCACAACTGCCATTTTAATATTAAAAACTGCTTATTTTAATTACAGTCTCACAATTAGTGTTAAGCCTCCTTTGTCTGTAAAACATATAAAAGCAGCCTTCCTTGTCCTGGTGTTCTCCAACATTTCAACTCCCTTAATCTTGGACTATCATAACTAATACGGTGTATCTCTTCCCCTATTTGATCCTTACAATAACCCCATAAAGACAGGTTATATTTGGAGACTGTTGCCTAAGGCTAAATATCTTTGCTTGAGTTTCATAGCCAGGAAGCAGAAATAGCACACAGAGCTAAAAGATCAAAGCCAGGAGACTTCAGGAACATCCCAAGTAAAACCAGAACTAAGACATAAATTAAGATCGCAAACTGTATTACAGTCTGAGTTTCCAGGTGCCAAGGAAACAAGATTATGTGAATGTCAGGAACAAGAATTATGACCATGGATTCCAATTGGGAATCTCTGAGTCCTTGAGGTACTTTTATAAATAATGCTTTGTCCTGTCCTTCCTCCTTTCAAACTTGTCCAAATTAAAGAAATTTCAGGAAGACTAATTTCTATTCCTCGTGCCTCTGGAGAGCGATTCCTCACTTGTATCTAACTTTGGCACAAACATACACTAACAACCTATTTTTCTTGATTTGTCCTCTTCATCCGGTCTTCATCCAGTCTCCAGCCTCTGCATGAGATATTCCTAAGTCATCCTTGCCTATGCTGGTTTAAAATAATATTTTCTTTTTTATCTCAACATAAGTTTTACGGTGGGTACCATCTGCATGAGGCAGCCCAACAACTCTGTCAGTGGCACAGCCAGGTGATTTCTAGGGAATGAGATCAGATGGAGACTTTTAGACATTTTAGGCAATGTAAAATTCCAGAGGTCTTCTCCCCTCTGGAACCTGAGCATTGTATTCAGTCCCCATTCTGCTTTGGGCAAAAAGAGAGTCCAGTACTTTTATACAATCTCTTTCCCATAAACCCCAAACTTCCAGTTGATCCCTGGCTCAGAAATCAGGATAAGTTTGACCAACATCTGAAGGGCAGGAGAGAGATTGCTCTCCCTATTCTTGTGATCTATTTAACATTATTCTGGAATAGTTTTACTGTAAACCCATGAACAAAAGAAACCTGGTGCTCTCATTTGGTTCAAGTGTTTTGCATGACATCAGCTGAAGACTGGACAGATTTAATGACTTAATAACTTGATGCTGTAGCTACTTAGATGCCTTCTCCAACTAAAGCCCCATCATATAATACAAAGTGATATTCTCACATTTATTGGTGATGTTGGTGATAGGAAAAGAAAACCAAACTGTGGAATCCATCAAACACTCTCCTTAATGTGTCCTAGGTAAAAGGAAAAGTCATGTCCGACTCGAGGGGGGCTATGCTCATCTCCATTTCACAGCTGAAGAGCCAGCATTGTCGAAGATGATTCCGTGGTTATGTGGCTGCCATGATTATATGCCAAGGCACATGGAACACTATTACTGTCCCACCAATTTAGATGGTGCCTATTTATTTACTTGCATTTTACAGGCTTTAGAATTGCTAGGTTGGCAGGAGCTGGAGCAAATTATATCGCAGCGCTTGGGTCTCAAACAATGCATAATTTACTACTTTAATTTGACTCAGCAATAAGTCAATATCTCCCTCTCTCATACTTGTAAGACGTCTTGTTTTGCTCTTAATAGTCAAACTATTAGAGATGCAGTTGATGGAGATACAAAATTGACACTCCCATTTACAGTATTTTATGATAGCATCCTAGTAGGAACAAAATGCCACTTCAGGTCTGAGGAAATTACTCTGTAATCTCCCTCTTTTCTCCAATGAAACATCTACTCTGTCCATCTGTCTTATCTGTTTATCTCATTTATCTTATCTGTTTGTCTTATCATCTACATGTCTAAATATCTATCTATATAATTTGTCTGTGTTAGGCTTGAAGGATCAGGCTCAGGCAGTTCAGTTCTAATCTAAAGGTTTATTGAAGCTCCAAAGTCACAAGAATTTGTCCAATTGCCAGGCAAGTACCTGCATTCCCCAGATAATGAATTAGTGAAGCTAATGGTCTTCACGAGGTGTTGTGAAGATCATTTTTAGCATTTGTGCATGTATTAGTGACTCCAAGTTGACCTCCCTCTTAATCCCTGGCTCTGCCTTTCCTTCTCCCACATTCTGTCTATCTTATATACAAATAGTTTTCATCGACAGAATGTACACTTGCAAGTTTGTGTGTACAGGAGTTGAATCATAATAGTTTGGGAAAGTATATGAACTCACTTTTGGGAAATTTTATACTGTAATGTTATTCTAACTATATCATCAGTACCAATCACTTCTACTGACAGATGCAAAGGAAAAAAGCAAAATTATGAAAAAAACAAATATCACTAATGTTTTTGTCTTATTGCTGCTCAAATCTGGCCATACATATGGGTCACTGCAAATTTAAAATCATTTAATTACAGAGAGAACATTGGAAGAGATTTTAGACTCTTAGATCCTAACTTTGATTTTCCATTGCAGTATATCTGGCCTATCTGGGAAGGTACTTTGGTTACCCTTGTCAAGTATTTTCATTCTCACAAGGTAAAATATTATAAAATAGCATTTACCCTTCCATTCGGAAACTTGTTGCCTGAACAACAAAAGGAAACATGACTCACATGATTATTTTTTTACCAGAATATATATTGTGAAGCATCTATCTCTATGCAATTAACTCTTGAGTGATGGATTTTTAATTACCTGGTTCAAAGCTTGCTGAGAGAGATTGCTTTAGTCTTTCATCTCATAAAGTTTATTAACAAAAGCCATGTGTTTTTGCATAAAGCCAACTGTCTTGTGTGATTTTGTATATGTAAGAGCAGATATCCAGCCTAATATCCATGCTTAGTCTGGATGCCATAAAACTATTCTATAACTCATATACAGTACTATAAGTGAAAGTGGTCATTGGGTGTGTCATTGGATTCCATCCCTTCTGGCTAGCCAAAATCTTCAGAAGATAAATGTTTGGGACTTTAAAAAAAGAGCTTTTCTCAATGTATTTAGTAAGCCTAAGACATTTATTTGAGCCACAAGTTTTATTAATTCATATCTATATAATGCAAGCAGTTATTTCAGTTCAGTTATATCAGGAAAAGGTATAGCATTGCTTAGAATGTAAAAAATAAGTCACATCTGGTATTCTAATTATGGGAGAAATATTAGTCTTGATCCTAAACGTTAAGAATGTGCAAGGGAATTGCCAGTCTAAATGCCAAGGTGGAACAAGGTATTTCAGAACAAACTTCCATTTACTTGGCATAAACTAGATAGATGGAAGCAAATATTCTGGTCCAAATTTATTCTCCAAAAGTTCAGGATACTGTAGATCAGGAATGTCCAATCCTGGCAACTTTAAGATCTGTGACAGTTGAGGAATTCTGGGAGGTAAAATCTACACATCTTAAAGTTGCCAAGGTTGGATACCTCTGCTGTAGATGATTAGCAGTCACAACCATACCAATCACAATAATCTTTTATCACTCAATAAATGACTTAGAAAAGACATGAGAAGGAAAGAGAAAGGAGCACTGGATTCACTAATCAACAGAATTGCTCACCAGAATCCAGGGCATAGTCCATCCACCATTGGTTACACTGTTCACCATATCTTGGTTAAATGACAAAATCATGAAAGAGAGGTCATAATTCATCCCATTATATAACTTCGTCATTTCCCAACTTCACTAAGAAAATCATGAGCAATTTTAAAACAGTAGCTAACAAATCCTTATTTCTATGAAAATAGGAACTTAAAGATCCAACTCATATGCACATTTTATTGCATTCTGCAGAAGAAGGGGAAAGGGCCAGTCCACAGCAACGTTACAGCTTTATTTCCCTTAAGCTAAACTATGAGGTAACATAATTATTCTCTTTCTCACTATCCAGATCCAGAGACTGATTCAGTCTGGGCTGCCCCCAGATTAGCCAGCAGAAAATGTCAACACATTTGTGATTGTCCTGTATAAATAATAAGGCTGTCATGTGACTGACAAAATATATAGTTAAATGTTTTCAAGAATGAGTCCAGCCAAACTCAGTAGATATCTTCTCAGGGAATTACATAGAGGAAAATAGTATTTGTCAGGTTTTCTTCATGGCAATGCATTCCTGAGGGTTTCTTCTTTTCTCTTAATAGTCCTTCTCCATAATCTTAGTCTTTGAAAGTATGCCTGGACAAACACAACAGTAAAGGAAATCTTATAGCGCAGGATGTTTTATTGTCAAAATTAAAACTCGGAGTATCAGTCCTGTACTACAATAAAGAGTTGATTCTGTTTGCTACCATGTAGAGGTCTTCCAGGGTTTTGCAGCCCAGATCTAGTAGACTTAGTTAAATTCTAGAAGCCCGAGAGAATCTGGGGCCAAACAATGGAGAATGGCATATGGGAGGTATGGAACAAAGCCAGCAGGTAAGAGATGCTGCGACAGGTACAGGCAGGTCCCTGCAAAAGGAGACAAGGAAGCTAAGCATGCAAAGCCAAATGTGCAGGAAAAAACTGAGCTTTAATTCCAAAACATTTACAGCCAGGCCAGACCAGTGGGGAACAACAGTTGTTGGAGACAAGATCAGGCAAGAAATAATGTCTGTCTTCTCACCAGCTATTTTCTGTACCGGTATGGTTCACAGCAGCGATAAAGGTGTGCATCTCCAATTCTCAGGTAATCCAGAGGTTCCTAAATAGATGGACAGAGATCCATAGGCTCAACCTCCAGACAACTGCCAAGTGAGCTTTTGTATTGTCTTTCCAATGTGTGGGATGTCAGCTTTCATAATATCTGGAAACAGCAGGTTGAGGAAAACCTGCCGAGAGTTTTGCCTTCCGACCACATCAGTCTGTTATTTGACTCATAAGTTTGGAAACAAAGGCTGATAGAAAATACTTGCATAAATGAGGTTTTTAAAACATGTCTACAAGAAGCCAGTTAAACCAGCTCAGGTAGTTCCTAAGTATCATATAAAAAAAAATAGGGGAGGGGGAGAATAACATCTCAAAATATACAGCTTTTTGCATTTCTCAACTGGAGCAAATGCTGTTGCATTTACCTAAATGTTTCCATGATAAACTATATCCGTTACTTTTTGGACTGTAGCCCCAGCCTGAAATTCAAAAGCCACTGAGATTATATTCATTCTCCGTGAAAGAAGCTATTAAAGAGGGAAAAATGTTTTTTCCATATTTTTTTCCCATTTTTATAATCTATTTTGAAACATAACTTGGAACTCTTTCATAGGAATACAGTAAGTCAGAGCTTGAAATCTAACACAGATAGTCCTCAACTTATGACCATAATTGGGACTGGAATTTTGGTTGCCAAACAATGTGATTGTTCACTCATCACGTGACCTGACCCAGTTTTATTACCATTTTTTACTTCAGTTGTTAAGCAAATTATCATGATCATTAAGTGAATCTGGCTTCCCTAATTGACTTTGTTGGAAAGTGGCTAGGAAAGTTGCAAGTTGTGATCACATGACCAAGTGCTTGAATTGCAATTATGTGACTGTGGCAGTGGTGCAACAGTTGTAACTTCAAGGTTATAAGCTATCATAACTTAGAACCATTGTTTTTGGTCATATAATTATGGTCATATAATTATGGTGTATGGTCACATTTTTTTCAGTTCTTTATTTAATATGCAACGGTATAGGAGTGTACTCATTTATATGCTTTAACCCAATCTGAGAGAGCCAGTCTGGTGTTGCAGTTAAGACATCAGGCCAGAAACCAAGAGACTGTGTGTTCTATTTCTACCTTAAGCACAAAGCCAAATGGGTGATTGTGGGCCAGTCACTCTCTCTCAGCCCTGGGAAAGAGGCAATGGCAAGTTATTTCTGAAAGTCTTGTCAAAAAAACTGCAGGGATTTATCCAGGCAGTCATCAAGAGTTAACACTGATTGAAGGCACCAAACTGTATGTAAAAAACCCAACTGGAGGTTGTCCTCCTTCCCTGTACATAAATCTGACGTTAGGCAGAGCCCTAAGGACCTCTGGTATGGACTGCAACTTGGACTAGGACTTGGGGTAAGTTTAAAACTGAAGGCACAGTAGTGGAAATTTTCAGCAGGAGGCGGTGTAGCCCTGGGGGGGGGAATAAAGATTAAGGAGCACGCAACCCTTTTAAAACTGAGGTTCGCTCTTGACCTTTGGATATTGTACCAAAAATGACACTTGTAAACATAGGTGGGATTGTGAAAAAAAAAATTGAGAGGGATCAGGATACCAGTTAAAGATGATTTCATTACAAATGTAATTGTTAAGTTCATTTAAATGTAATTAATTTAATAATTTCCCGTGTGCACGGTTATTTCTTTTGCAGTTACATTGATGATTACGTTTCATAACGAGTTTTGTAAAAGTGCTGCAAACTGCCCCTAAGCTTTCCAGAGGAAAAGGGGATGTGTGCATGACCCTAAGACCTCAGGCTATGGACCTCTCACACCACGTGAACAGCATATGGCACAGTTTGGCCCTGAGGCTGAAGTTTTTTTCTCAAATGGGAACTCTAATGGAGTGCCTCAGAAGAATCCAAATTTCTTTAAAATTTCTTTATGTCATTCTATGAACCTGAGAGATTTCCTCACCAGAATGTTTCTTATACTTAAAGGTGTGCTTGGTGCAAAAACACTCCTTCCCCTTATTATAAACAACAGCTTCAGGGAAGGTTTGTGCCACAATTGCAGTGGAGGAAACGAGGAGGTTTTATACCTTGGCATGGTCTCAGTTCTGATCACTCACACCTCCAAAGCTGTTACTTAAATAGAAAAATAAAGTTCCCAATGAAAAAATATATACATCATGCGCCATTGGCCAAGAGCAGTCACTTTTAGCTTGTGTCTTTGAGTCAGAATTTTGTCCCACTAAAACTACACGATCTAACAATTAACAGAAATATAATGAAAAGCATAACTTACATTTACAGCATTCTCTACTACTTCTAATAACACTATTTAGAAAAATTTTCATCTTTTTTTTTCCTCTGAGTTTCAGAAAATGAGCAGAAAATATTGACCGGATTTTGAGAAACAACCAAAGTAATTGCCACACCCGATCTTCCCCATTTCTGAGATGAGTTTTGTTGAAACCGGCAATTTAATTAGCAAAAATGCTAACGTATAATTTTGAGAGAAACTTTATCTTAGAGTTAATAAGAAAAATATTTTAATTGCAGTATTTAGCAAGTTTTGACCATATGCTAATGTTCTCTTGTGAAGAATTTGATTTTTTTTCCAGATTTGGAAACAATGGGACAAAGTACAGGGTGTACAATATAGTGTTAGAAAATCCATGACTTAGAACCAAGAATCTCAATCAAACAGTACATATATCATAAACAGGACTCAGAGGTAATGTGGATGAGAAGTGGGATAAGTCATTGTATTTAACTAAACTTTTAGAATTTTATGTGAATGATAAATGTAACAACAAAATCCTGTAAATGTATAGATGTCCTTCTTGGGGGGAAATGGACATCTCTTTATATCATGATGGGATCTATTTATTTGTTAAAATGATTGTGGAATGCAAGATATCAACATTTGAGAACCATTGTCTGTCTCTGAATTTCTACATTCATCTAAAAAGACTAAAGGAAAAAAAACAATACAATGAAAATAATGAGCTTTCTCTACTTTTCATTTTATTTAAGCCTATTGATAACTTAATTTCAAGATTAATGCTCGAAAAAATTCTTCTGAAGTTCTGGCAAATAGTACATGCCAGAAAATTGAGTTCATACTAAAATTTCCTATGAAAATTAAGGAACTACATGGTTTAGGTTTCTGCATTCATAATCTAACTGCCGGTGAGTGGAAGAAACTTCTGCTTGTTTGTTTTTCAACACAAAAGAACAATCTAAATCCCACTAATATCAGCTCAGAGGTACCTTTCCAAACATTCTTGAAGGACACATCCTTATGACACAATCTTCTCATCTCCACCATGTAGTTGAGGTTATCTAATTTCATATTTGTCTGATTCAGTCTTAAAGGGATGATTTCTATCTTCTCCTGACATGTGTTCCTACAGGCACAATGTTTTTTGGCAGTGACAGGATTTGCCTACCTTCAGTTTAGGTCCTTCTTCTTCTGTTGCAGGTGACTTCCTTTAAATTTTGATCAGGTTTTAGGCATCAGACTGCATAATGCCTCCTGGTGCTTTGCAAAGTGTTAGTCAGATATTAGGTGAGCTCTTTATCTACATGGGTCTAGTAGACTCTTGTGAGAGAAAAGGAAAAACTGCAGATCCTCTGTGAAAGTAGATAGAAGCTACCCGATAAAGTTGGAGAGGCAGAAGTTTCCTGCCCAATGGTAATATCTGTTGGATTCAGTCTGGTTCCTTTCATCCAGTTATTACATTTTTCAGCTCCCCCAAGATTCTTCACATCCATTGGAGATAACTTGAACACTCTGTCTCCTAAGCTGTTCCTAAACCTTATAGGAAGACTGTTCCTCACTATGAAGCTTGGGGGAATCAGCTTTCCCTTATAGTTAGCTGTGGGAAAGGGTGGACGGAATAAATACATAGACAATAAATGCTATAGTAGATAGTCTTTTGTGCCTGGGGTAAGGAGAAGAGAGAGAATAGAAATAGAAAGAGTGGTGACCACTCCCACAGTCAGAATCAGTTGTTGCCTAATTTCAACACTCTCTATTCCACCCAATCCAGGGATCAGCCACAGGGAGTGAAGGCTTCTTGGCAAAGCAAGTGAAGTAGAAAACCCCTACCCAGCCTGAGGATCAAGTTTTGACAGAAGGCTAAACCTTTGGATTTAGCCATCTGTCAAAACTTGCCTTCTCCCAATCCCCATTCCCATCTCCATTCCCACCCTCTCTCATCATTAGAAAGAACAATTCACAAATGTTTTTTTTCTCCAGCAAGAAATCCACCAATTACCAATCTTGTTCTAAAGTGTCAGGACAGCACCACTTGTCAATCAGGATGCCAAGGCAGAGTAAGGTCTAGCCATTGGGACAAAGGGCTCTTCCTTACAACCACATTAACATGCATTCTTCTGATCTTTTAGTAGAAAATTAGTCAACATAAATTCTTTTGTCCTCATGGCTAGACTTTGGAGTGGTGCTATCCTTCAGACTTAATATGGGAATCTTTCAGGTCAATAACTGATGATTTCCTCAGCTTCCTTTCTCCTCCCACTTAGCATCACAACTGTCCATGATATGCGGTAGGCAGCTCTAGAGAGCTCTGGCTGACCCCTCCTGCTTCTTGCCCTTCCTATGCTCCACCAGCCTATGCACACCTGGACATTTCTCACACACACACCTCAAAAAAAGGATTGTTAAACTTCTGGGGCACGACTCATCAAAGCAAGAGGGCTACATTGATACCTTAAAGATCTTTATGGACCACAAAGAAATATCTGAAGTGTTAATCAGCTGTTTGATGACTAGCAAAGCATCAGAAGCTGGCAGTGACTGGGAAACTTGGAGGTACTTAGCAGCATGTCTTTTGGGAAAGTGATAGTGGCTGTAAATTTATTATTAGAAAATGCTGTCAGATCACATAAGACTGTCTGGCAGGCTGCATGTTATGCAGACCTGGTCTAGGGAATTGATAATCCCATAAAAAGTAAAAACAGCACTTCTCCATAGAAATGGAGTTTCGATGTTGATTGATAGAAATACTTCCTGATTTGTCCCCTGCTTATATGGCACCAATTACTCAGATCTTTTCTCCCCAAAAGACTATCAATCTCATACAGGTTGATAGCCTTAAGGATAAAGAAAAAAATAGAGGATGACAGAACAATGTGGTATAAGAAGGACACAAAAAGGAGTTATGTGACTGGGCCTTTAACCTGAGAACTAATTGATAGATGTGTTTGTCTCCCTTCCCCCATGGTGTTATTTTTTACTTTACATAGAAGTGTTAGGAACTCATCCAGAGTAGAGGTTAAGGCACCAAATTAGAAACTGGGAGACTGTGAGTTCTGATTCTGCCCAAAGCAGACTTAAAGTGGATAGCAGGAGTTGGCCAGATTCCTGTATTTGATTTCATGATCTTGTGATCAAGGCGTTGCAGATTGCCCATATGGTAAGATTGGCATCATAAGAAGGAAAAAAATATTATTTTCAATTGTGGAATGCTTAAAGACCACTTCAGGCTACTTTGATAGTATGTATTTTCACATCACAGCAAGCAAACAAAGCTTGAACATAAGACAATAGCAAATTATACTGGATAACGTATTATTGTGCCTTTTCATAGATTAAAGTTAAACTGAACCTACAGAAACATATGAGTTTGCAGTTTAATAAAAACTAGGAGCAAAAAAGATTGTCTAGTAACTTTCATGGACTAATTTTAAGACTGTATTGACCCAATAAAAACCTGCTAGCACTTTCAACTTGTGAAACATACGCCACACAGAGTCACTTTTTGTGAGATGGACAGCCATATAAATTTGATAATAAATAAAGATGAAAGAGACAGGAGATTTTAGAATCACAAATAACTTCTACTAACATTGTCTTAAAGTTAGCTTTTATGTGTTTATGAAAGCCTTATAACAACATCCTTATGATGAATGTTACTGGGAAACCGTAGCAGAGTCACTTAGGTTGGATTGGTGGTATAGATAGACAGACGGGCGGACAGACAGATAGATCAATCTCACTTGTAAAAGGGTTTCTCCCACTGGATGTTCACAAATGGACATTCTTCTATGACCACTGCTGAATCAATCATTACAGGCGGAATGTCTCATAGTTATCTTGGCCCACCTGAAATACAAAGTTTTTCAGTGGGGCTCATTCATTTGTTCAGCTGCATGCAATTCAGTAGTGACCTTCACAAAATGTTCACATGGAAGGATGAACCAGCCTTTTAACACTGACTGAGCCCAGTTGGATAAGTCTTGTCCTGAAGTTCCACAAGTAATCCAAATACACAAACCAATGAACTAAGTCCATGGCTGCATCTTAAATAAAATAAGTATGATTTAAAAAAGGACAAGTTAACTAGTGAACCCCATCTAGAAAACAAGGAAGGGTTACAAATGAGGAAATTCTTAGATTTTCCATTATATACTTGTTTCATAGTTCTGCTTAAGAAATAGTATCTTCATTAACAAGTTGGGCATCCAAGTGGGAGTTACATCTTTCAGTTTCAGAGCTTTTCTTTTGATTAAGATGGATATGTTTGCTGAGAAATGCCCTATATTGCTTATGGGGGTATATTTTCCAAAGGTGGTCCATCTCTACAATGGATGTCATGCTGGTGGCACATGCATGCAAAGGGAACTTAAGTTTGGTGTAGTATTTGAGGTGGTGGACTAGAAATCAGAAGACTGAAAGTTCTAATCTCTTACTCGCAGAAATAGCTGGGCACATTATGCCAATTATTCTCCCTCTGCCCAATTATTATTACTCTACTTCTCAACTAAATAAGCAAAAGGACCAGCTATGCCTACATCAATACAAGTTGTCATGAGCTTCCCCATGTGATAGGTAGGCTGAGATTTTGTTTTCTTTAGTACCACAAAGAATAAGCTGAATTGGTCTGGAAACATGGGATATAGGAAATTTGATTTTTCTAGTCTGTGTTTTAACAATGTTATTAAATCTATCCTGAAAAGTTCTGGATAGGTGCAATTGTGTCTGCATGGGGAAAAGGCTAATGTAGACTGTAATGAAGACTGCAGTGACACTGTCTCGTATTATGGATGTCATGTGTAATACACATGTCATAACAAGCTGGCTACCAGCTTACATAAGGCCAAACTTGAGACTACCAAATGTGCACCAAAACAATCCAAACAAATAATCAAGCAATCACTTAGACTTTTCCCAATCTTAGACATTACTCTCATTTTTGCAGCCTTGATCTGGTAATATATTTGTGTGTGTATGAGTGTGTGTGTTGTGTGCATGTGTTTGTGTGTGTTCTATTTGAGCATGTGCCTGTATCTTTCTTCTATCCCATAGTTCCAAGCCAGTTCAGTCTCTTCTTTATAATAGCTAAACAAAAAAAATTCTCTCTATTCACCACCCACCCACCCATGCACACATAGGCAAGCTACATGACAACTGTCACGTTCAGCTTGACCCTGAGGGGAAAATTATGACAGACTAACGATGAAAGGCCAGTTTTCCAATTTTCTCAGCCTCTCTCTTAAGAGACAGACTCTGTATAGTGTTGCAGCTCCTTCTGCCAACACCATTAATTAATCCAGCCAAAGCTGGAAGCAGATAGAGTGAGTCAAGCTGGTTATTTTTCCACAAAATTCTCCCCACCACCACCCATCCCAAGAAGTATGCAGAAAATGTTCCGTTTTGCATATCCTAACATGCTAATATGAAGGGGCAATGTGAGTTGCTTTGCCAGTTGCCGCTGCAGAAAATCTCCTAGACATTGCCTTCATGAAATGGCAAACCAAACAGTGCTTAAAGTTTATAACCTATCCAAGAAAAGAAATGAAATAAGAAAAGGAAGCAACAACCCTGAAAAACAATAGGTACCTGAGTTGTTTGAAGCTGTTTTTTTTCTTTTAAGTTTTTTTAATGAATTACAAGGATGAAAAAAATCTTGGCTCATCTTTCAAAGGCTGCTTTATTGCTCTGTCTGCTTTTATAGAATATAATGCTGGCTGTGTTTTTCACACATATTCACCTTATGTTTACTTCTTTCTGATATAGCATTTATCACAATATCTTTGTAAAAAAGAAATGCACTCAAAAATGAAAACACACTGTTACTTTTATATTAAAATATCTGTCTATTGGCTCATCCATCAATATTCCTGGGTAGAAACTATTTTATTTATTAAATTTAGATGCCTCCCATCTCAAGCAACACTATTAATTGATTTATGTTTAAATGAGCAATAAATATTTCAACTGAAACAGCAGATCAACCATTCAAATGGTTCCAAAGTAAATAGTTAAAAATTAAGTACAACAAGGTTGTATACTGTTACCCTTTCATTCTGTTCATGCAGAAAATGTCATGAAAAATGCTGGACTCGAAAAACATGGAAATTTGAATTAAAATTTCAAAAAGAAGCACTAAGGGTCTAGACAAATTGATGGCTCAAAGTGAAGACTTAAAATATTTATTTATTTATTATATACATTTGTATGGCTACCCAATCAGCACAGGATACAGAGTAGCAAAGAGTCAATCAAATAAACACTGTACCTAAAAACAATTACAAATATTTCATTCATGAAGCAAAATAAACAGTCACCATATAAAAAAAGGCTTCCTAATAAAGAGACCAAATGTTTAAGGAAAGGACCAGGTCTTTATACCTTGTTTTATGTTGTTGTTTTATGATGTTCTATGCTGCCCAGAGTCACTCAACAATGAAATAGGTGGTATATAAATTGAATAAATTAAAAATAAATAGAGTCTGGCAATCCAGCCTCTCAGGAGAAATGTTCCAAAAAGCAGGCCTTGTGATAGAAAAGAGTCATTTTCAAAGTCCTGTTAGGTGCCACTGATCAATAGAAGAGATGAGCTGAAATAATTAAAGACAGGAAGTCACTTAGATAATCAAGCCCTATGCTAGGACATTCTTTATAGGTGATAATCAGCATCTTGCATTGCATCCAGAAGTCCACTCAGAGCTTCTTGAAGAATAGAGATGTTACATGATTGAACTGAGACATACCCATAATTATTACAACACTGTACACTACTTCAAGGGCAGCTGCATGTAGATCATATTGTAATAGTCCAAACAGGAAGTGATAGAGAGTAGGGCCTCCCATTCTAGGAATGGGCACAACTGGCATACAAAATGGAGCTATGCAAAAGACCCCTAACTACAATTACACCTGTCACTCAAGCAGGAGCCAAGAATCTAGGACAATCCTTCTCAACAGTTTTACCCTGGAAAACTCTAAAAACATTCAATTCTCAGGAATCCCCTGCATAAAATTATTACAGTTAGCACTGCAGAATATGCAAAGGTCAAAAAAAGATGCTTACTTTTTTTCAGTCACAGACTCTTATGGACCTTAGGGTTCTACAAAACTCCTGTTAAGAAAGGTTAGTCCAGAAGAATTCCAGACTGCATATCAGCTCTGTTTGGGGGAGTGCTACCCCGTTTGGAGGAAAAATGGGAAAACTCTACCTTTGGGAAGTCCCAGAATCCATAGTCAAAATCCATAGCCACATACAAAATTGGATATCATTAATATACTGATGACATGTAACCCTGTGTCATTAGATGATCTCACCAGTGGCCTCAGTTGCTAAATAAAGTAGTGAGAGTCCTGTGGAATCTCAACCCTCCAGGAAATAAAACCAGCAACATTATGTCTTCCACTCCCAATCTCCTAAATCAGTCCAGAAAGATATCATAGTTGATAGTATTGAAAACTATTGAGAGATCAAGGGTGGGGGACAGAAAGAATGTACCCCCACTATCTTAGTCCCTCTATACATCATCAATAAATGAAACAATTGCCATCTCAATACTATAATTAGATATGAACTCTGATTGAATGGGTTCAAAATAATC
>JANHZU010001503.1:109892-123356 GCA_032468055.1 Acrochordus granulatus | reverse complement strand
ATTAAGATTGCCGGGAGAAATATCAACAACCTCAGATATGCAGACGATACCACTCTAATGGTAGAAAGTGAAGAGGAACCCTCATCTCTTGATGAGGGTAAAAGACGAGAGTGCAAAAGCTGGCTTGAAACTCAACATTAAAAAAACAAAATCATGGCAACTGGTCCCATCATTTCCTGGCAAATAGAAGGGGATGAAATTGAAGCAGTGGCAGATTTCACCTTCTTGGGCTCCAAGATTACTGCAGATGGTGACTGTAGCCATGAAATCAAAAGACACTTGCTCCTTCGGAGGAAAGCTATGGCAAACCTACACAGCATATTAAGAAGCAGAGACATCACCTTGCTGACAAAGGTCCACATAGTCAAAGCTATGGTTTTCCCAGAAGTAATGTATGACTGTGAAAATTGGACCATAAGGAAGGTTGAGTATTAAAAAATTGATACCTTTGAATTGTGGTGCTGGAGAAGAGGGTCCCTTGGATGGCAAGATCAAACCAGTCAATGCTACAGGAAATCAATCCTGATTGCTCATTGGAGGAACAGATATTGAAGTTAAAGCTGAAGTACTTTGGCCACATAATGTGAAGAGAGGACTCAGAAAAGACCATGATGCTGTGAAAGATTGAAGGCAAAAAAAAGGAGAAAGGGACAGCAGAGGATGTGATAGTTAGATAGCATCACTGTGATGGGTGTGGTTTTGGGTGGACTCCAGGAGGTAGTGCAGGACAGGGAGGCCTGGCATGCTGCAGTTAATGGGTCATGAAGAATCAGACACGACTGCATGACTGAACAAATGTTATATGCTTTCAAACAATGAGGCAGGAGTTGGAGCAAGTAATGGGAGCCAACCCCATTCCAAGGTGGCACTTGGGTCTTGAACTGCTGAGTTGCTGACCTTCTGGCTGACAGCATCTTCACCATTAGGCCACCAAACCCCCCCGCCCCAAAATAGATGTAGGTTGGCCAAATATTACTGCATAATAAAAGACAGAAAAGGAAACAAACTCTTAACCGTTTATGCAGTATGTAAACCATCCACAGCAAATACTTACTCCATTCTAGCCCAGGAACAGATACCTATTTAACATAGAATTACTATTTCTTATATAAAATGTTAGCAGATATTTTAAAGTCAATGATGTAGCGGTACTAGTTGTTAATGTGGAGAATTCAGTTTCCAAAGAAAATCCAAAACCATACAGCCCAAGGAATGCAATAAAGTATAGTTAGCCATGTTTATCTTGTGTGTATATTTATTCCAGACAAAATGCTCATATAATCATGCTCTGCTGATTATCATAATACAGTAAATCACCAGAAGCTGCCTTGTTTAACATATTCAAATGTGGCTGCGAAAATTAGGAGTTCCCATCCATTGCCACTTAGCATGAAGATCACTTGATGAATTTAAACCATTCTTTGACTGTACTAAGTCTACTTAATGAAGCATTTTATAGTTGGGCTATACCAATTTCTTTTTTGTAATCATTGTATTAGAGTAAATAAATATAAAAATAAAAAACTAATACAAACTACAGACAATATGAGAAATAAGAAGATAAAGAAATGCAAAGAGATTGAGAAAAAGAAAGAAAAGAGCTCAACTTATGACTGCAATTGAAACTGGAATTTCTGTCCCTAAGCAAGGCAGTTGCTAGATGAGCTGCACTCGGTTTTACATCCTTTTTTGCCAGGGTTGTTAAACAAATCACTGTGGTCATTAAGTGATTCTGGCTTCTCCCATTCACTTTGTTTTTCTTAAGCCAGCTTGGAAGGTTGCAAATGGCTATCATATGATCCTGGAGTGCTGCAAGCCTTCTAAGTATATACTCGTTGCCAAGCACTCAAATTTTGATCATGTGACCACAGGAACCCTGCAACAGTCATAAGTGTGACAACTGGCCATAAGTCACTTTTATCAGTGCTGTTTTAACTTCAGACAGTCATTAAACAAGTGGTTGTAAGTTGAGAACTACCTGCCTATAAAATATGACTCTCCCCCTCCCTCCAGACAAGTATAAACAATTTCAGTGACTTAATACCTCTAGTATTTCAGAAATAATAATAGTATCTTCTTCCCATCCCTTATCAATAATCAAATTATAAAAAAAATCAGTTCTCAGCAGCAAAAGTGTATTCAGTTTCTTAACCTTACAATACTGACAAATAGCACACTAGTCAGTACAAGTAATATTGGAGCCAAATTTTCCCAGGTTCCTTTTTTTATTGCATCTTTGGATGTAGGAGACTTTGTTTCAAATCTTTTTTCAGCTGTGAAGCTCATTAGCTGACCTTGTACCAATCGGTATCTCTCAGTCTGATTTAATGTACTGAATTACTGTGATGTTTTAAGGAGAAAAACCAGTATAGAAATGCAAAAAATAAATGCATATGTGCAGTCTGATCATGTAATGAGTCTTACAAATAATACTAATAAATAGTTTTATTTGTAATGAGACAGAGCATTGTAAATGAAAGAAAGTGGCATTAAGAAGGCTGTTCTTTAGAATTGAAAACTATCAAGGATATCTGCAAAATCAGATCATACAGGAAAATATCCCTTCTACTCCTTAGCATAGACTTAGTCTTCCAAATCTTGTGACTCCGCTTCAGTTCCCAGACCAAGCAGGACCAAATCTTTGGTTTCATGTTGAATATACTTGCTGAATTTATTTTCTGCAAAGCCTGTGTATAGACTGTATTCTATATAACAATAAACTTCTAAAGAGTTTTGGAGCTGAAAATTGTAGCCTTTGAAAGACATGTTGGGGCAGGGGAAGAAATGAGTGGGACCAAACCAGAAACCAGATTAGATTTAAATTAAATTATAATTACATTTTAAACATTTCTCTGAGCAGGATTGGAAACTTCATTTAATGTACATTCTGAATGACGAGAGCTAAAGTCTAGGGGAGAGCAAAAAATGTAGTTTTTATCCAAGTTACACCAAACTCAAAGATACCATCTGGTAGGCATCTTCAAATTAATAGATACATAAATTTTTCAAAGGTGGTAATGTTTCATTCCTTTTTCATTTAGATATGCAATACGAACAAAAATACATACATTGTGCAAATTAACTATGTTAGAATCAAAAGATCAAGATGTACTTGTAATGCAGTAGTAAATCGGCAAGGGTGTCTGATTAACTGATTTAATACAGTTGTAGGGTGCAATGAAAAGGTTTAATGGTTGTAGTTCAATCAATAGTTAATTTTTGTGTAGAACATTTTAAAACCCAGTTAAGTACTGGCTCATAACATAATTCCTTGGGAACAAAATTCCTTGTTCCAAGTATAGGTCTAGGTCTAGCTTGGGAGATGTTACAATTCTTGAAATAAAATGTTTATAATATCAGTGCCCAGCCCTAATCTACTTTGCTTCAAATAAGTTGCATCTAAGGTAATATAATCCCCACTTTATTATTTTCATCCCATCCTTCTCCTAAGAAGTAGCTTGCACCTGCAGAATGCCTCTGATAAGCTTCATGTCTTCTGCAGTTAAGGTAGATTGGCTTTACACAGCACCCAGTCTCTGGAACCATCAGTCAATAGAAGGATCCATCTTTATGACAAGCTCTTATCTTTCTCTATTGGCAAGCTGTCAATCAGGTAATTTCATTACTCCCTCCACCTTCCGCAATTCAGAGGACACAGAGCTTCCTGGCATAACTTGATCACCCTTTTTTATTCTGTTAATTATACATTGTATAACTCACATAAAGGATAGTGACTCAAAGCTGCAATTATCACAGCCCTGTGGGCAAAAGCTCCATTCCATTCAACAGGTATAAGCCGTACTAAGAAACGGATACACTAAACAATCTTCCATGGGAAAGAGAATGGAATAAATCATACCTAGGAGGTCTCTCTCTTGCTTCACATATGCAACTTATGACACATAGACCAGCTCACATACATATAGCACTTATTCCAACTTCCAGATTCTAATCATTTATGCTACCATGCAATAGTTAATTCAGAAGAGCAAAAATCTATTGACTTAAAGATTCCCAGCAAAGAAGTGTCACTATAAAGAAACAGAATATTGCTCCATATTTTATCTAACATCTTTTTGAAGCAGATCACATGTAAGGATTCTGGTTCTTTAGAAGTGGCAATATGGAGGATTCATCATCTCAATGTGCAACCATTTGTATCAATATACTGAATGTGAATAGTGGGGGGAAGTGGTGCCATGAGACTATCTTTTCAATAATTGCACAGACTGAGTGCAAACAGCATTATAAAGTAGCAAAAATTATGCACTGGAAAATCTGCAAGAAATAACATTTGCCTGCAAGCAAGAACTGGTGGAATCATAAAATAGAGAAAGTAATCGAAAATGAAGAAGCTAAATTGCTCTGGGACTTCAGAATTCAAACAGACAGGCACTTGCCACATAACACTCCGGACTTAACAACAGTCAATAGGAAAGACAAAAAAGTCTGGATAGTGCGTGTGGCAGTATCTGGAGACAGCAGAATAGAAGAGAAAGAACTAAAGAAAACCACAAAATACAAAGACCTGCAAAGAGAAGTAGAATGATTGTGGCAGGAGAAAGTAAAGGTGATACCAATGGTAATAGGGCCCTTGGGTGTAATCCCAAAACAACTGGAGCAACACTTGAATACTTTTGGCATTGACAAATTCACCAAAAGGCAGCATTACTCGGAACAGCTTATATCCTGCAATAATAGTTTTAACAACATCAAAGAACAGCATCTGCCTATCCCAAGTCCTTGGGATAAAAATGTCAAATCCAGTCTAAACAACTGGCTGACTGAGCAACAAACCATAACAATTTATTACATTTCTATGCCACCCAAATCCCAGTGACTCTGGGTGATTGGTTCAAATGAGAAAGGACTAAGTCATTCCAAAGAATGAAGTACTTTTATTATAAAATTAATTATAACAATATTATGACATTGGTAATCATACAAGGCTGAAATTCCTAAGGAACAGAAAACATGTACTAGACCAGGTGTGTTCAACCTGTAGCCCAAGGGCCACATGTCTTCCTCAGCTAGTAATGCGGCCCAAGATAATACAAATATTTTAAAATAAAGTAAGTTTGTTATTTACAGTATATACATTATATTACATATACATTAACTATATTATATATTTTATATGTGGCCCAAAACAATTCCTCTTCACTCAATGCAGCCGAGGCAAGCCAAAATTCTGGACACTCATCTAAACTTCCCTGAATCTATGGAGGAAGGTTTTTTTTCCCCAGAGAACAGGTTATCTACATTCCAGCAGACATTCCTCAATCTGGTATGTTTCATATAAACTATAGCATAATGCCCATCATAGGATGGCTTGACTTGGAAGCAGATGTAGAAATACCTCAGCTTCCTACTCCAAACTGCTTTGATGCCATAGTCCCAGCAAGCTTTCTTCTTACATTGGATCTCTGACAAGGTAGAAGAATACTGAGCAACATTCACCATCTTGAGCTTGCAACCTCAGGTTTTCTGTGTCTTAGTGTAGCCACTGCCCCCTTCCTATATTGCTCAGCCTCATTTTTCTATTTTGTAAGAGCCAAGCCCTCATTTCAGGCTCTCTATCAACCTCAGCAAATTGGGGGAGGGGGCTGTCCCTCTAGCCTGTTAGAGTAGCCATTCTACATATGACCTACCCCTTTTCCCTGCAGTCCCCAGTCATATTGAGGCCATAATTACCACTGAATAGACTTCCAGATTCCCATGCTTGTCAGCCTGCCCTCTCTAATGATTCCCCCCCATCTTCTTTGTTCTAAAAATGGGTGGGGAAGGAGGGGGAGAGAGAGGAGGGAGGATTAACAGTTAGTACAAACTGCTGAGCAAAAAGAGGATATAGGGGAAACTTGCAACAGCTAGTTTGTGGAAGAAAAATATGGGAAGTAGAAATAATAAACCCACCACCCATTTCATAGCTCCCTCCACCTCATCACTCTTCCTCATATGCTCAAGTATATGAGGCCTAAACCAGACTGAAAAGGATCAAGATGGTAAGTTTAATCTAAGAACACTTGGAAAAGCCATGCCTTCTTCAATAACTTGGATGAATATGGCAAGTCATAAAAATTATCCGGATCCAAATATGATTTCTTAGGAAGGGGTTTTATCTACATTTCCTTCAAAATGATAGAAAACTCAACCACAAAAGTGACATATTGGTGATCAATGACAGTCAAGAGTCTTTAGAAATTCTTGTAACCTAGGTTTGGAAAGTGTAACAGTACTGGCACAAACAGATCCAAACCCTTTATTTACTACCTCAGAAGACAAACCACGACACTGACTCAGGCAGAGGTTATAGGATGATACGGTGGACACGCTTGATATGGTATTGCTCAAAATAACATCAAGACTAGCATGAATCCAAGTTATCTTGTCTATGAAGAAGCACCCAACTGTGAAAAATGGAATTCAGGTAGAATCTGGGCATCGGTCAGAACCACTAAATACTAGCTCATTCATCTAACAATTCAAAATAACTCCCATGAATGTTTCTCCATGTTGCAGTGGGTACACAGTTGAATCCTTCCTTTCCTTTGATGCTTCAGAATAAGGTACAGGCCCTGAAACTGGTAAAGTTCCGAAGAAAGAACCTGGTAAAGGAGATGGAATTACCAGGTCTGAAGGACTAATGCTCTACTCCTTACCCAATCAACAGGTCTGCACCACTAGTTGCATAAGGAAACCACTGGAGCAGTAGTGGTTTACGGAAAGATTTCAACATACATATGCAAGTTATAACCATGTATGTGGTAAGCTTTTTAAAGAAAACATTGAAGAGATTTTAGCCAAAGGAATTCATAGTTATGCCTTAACTGCTTAATAGTTACAGCTTAACCCATTACACTAATATGGGATAGTTTCAAGTTTAACCATGGGAACATTTCTATTTAAAGCTTCCCCCATGGAGCAAAGAGTGTAGGATGCAATTAGAGGATTGTGAAAAAAGCTTTCCTTAAAAATCCAAGGAGATACCGTGCTAGATCTAATGACCGGGTATGAGTTCAAGTTCAGGCCTACACTATGGCAGTCAGGGCCATAAGATCACAACACCTGGCACTTTTTGTGTCTGCAGAGTGCCAGCCAAAAACAATGTTACACGATTCCCATACCAAATTTAAAAGTAGATCTTAGATGTCAGCATATATTCACAATTTACCAATTGCGCCTCTAATATTTTGATATGAAGATGCATTGTTGTTGTTTTTTCTTTCCACTTCAGTAAAAATATGAATCTAAGGAAATCTGTGTTGGCTTGATTTTCCTTTACTGTGGTACAACCAGGCTCCCTTGAATGGATCAGGACATTGTAGGTTCAATTGGGTTGTGAAACCAAAACAGTCTCAGTTTCAGTTAACACATACTAAAATGTTGCAAACGTTTGATATTTTACTGATTTCAGCCGAAAACTTTATAAGCTTTAAACAATGCAGTTAAGACTTGCTGTGGCTTGGTTTAACTGGATCTTCCTTTATTAAATAAAACCCCCCACTATTTTTAGTTCCTAAAGTAGCTCCCAGCCACTATACAAATACATTGCACATGAGCTTTTTCTTGGCTAAGTCAGCTCAGCCAGGGTTTGGCAACCAGAGAGACAGGAAATCATTTAGATACATTATCATCCTCTTCAGGCAGCTCAGAGGAGCTTTTATGGAAAGGTTCACACAAACATCCAGACTAATTATTTGTTAGTCATGCTCGCCCATTATATAACAAATAAGAAATTCTTCAGCCCTGACTGGGAGCTGAGCCAGAAACTAGAACTCAAGAGGTGAGGACAAACTATTCTATACTCCCTGCTCTCCATTAACAGCTTCAGCTCCTAGAAAAGAGTCACACCTTTTTAGAAAGGGGGTTGTGCTTTTGTTCCCATTCAGTTCTTCATTGCGGAGGTTTTGCTACTGCCACAGAAGGAAAGATTTAAAGGACTGGGTGGTTAGAGGCCTTTCATTCCTTCCTGTGAGCTTCTGAAGAAGCAGTTGCTTATAGTTTATATCTACCTCATATGTTTGCTTCACTGTTTTCACGTTTACTTTTATTTGGTTAAGCACACATCCCAAAATCTGTATCCTAAAAGATTGCTACCTTTTTTTGGTTCATACTTTCTAAGCAACAAAAAGCTCTGGCACGTTGAGAAGAAATCAAGTCAATAATTTGCATTTAGAATATTGGCTTTAACAAACCTACTTTTGAATAATAATATGACAAAAGTCTTATTTATAGTCATAGAGCTAAAGATAACAACCTTTACCTTTATGTAATTTAATCTCATAAAGATTAAATTCAAACCTTAGAATTGTCACGTATTTCTACGGAGAAATAATGGTGAAAGAAAGCAAAGACTAAAATATTATTGGTAACCCGGAAAAGGCACAACTTCAGATACTGATGCCTTTGTCCATAATCCAGCGAAATTAGAACTTCCTCCAACATAAAGGCCAGTTTGTGTTCATTTTAAAAGTGGACCAACTTCTGATATATTGACAGATGATGTTAAATTTGGCCTTTAGGAATTGAGACTTTCTTTTAACATCCAACATAATTTATGTTATCAGAACAAAAGTAACTAAAGATTTAGGACTATCCTGTGCCTCTTAAAAAAAATGCCAAGGGTAACTTGTGTATTTGCTGCAAAGGGAATTCCATGCAATCCATTCCCCCCACCTCAGATACACCCTTCCAGTCACACTTTTTCTGACAGGCTTCTGAAAACAGAAAGAAGCTTCTTTTTGTTACTGTTGTTAACTGTAAGTTATTCCTCTCACCCTCACATTTCTTATGTCCGACTGCTGAACTGCCCTGCCGCTGGGCAAACCAGCTAACTAGACTCGCCATCACCTTGGCAACAGCATCCCACCATGCAGGCAGGGAGATAGAAGCGGGGGGGGGAAACAAAGAAGGGGGTGATGTCACCTCCCCATGAGAGCCCAGCGGCCAATCAGTGGCAAAGCATATGAGGTCATTCGCCTCCCCCCCCCCGCACCTTTGTTTCTCCTGGGCAGTTCCATTCAGAACTATAGAAGGGTGGTGAATTATCAAGGCCACCCTCTCCCAGCCAATACCAGAGAGAAGGTGGAGGAGGAAGAGGGAGATAGGGTGATGGAGAGAGACAAAGCAGGAGGGAAGGGTGGTGAGGAGGAGGAGGAGGAGGAAAGGAAAAATTCCCCTCCAGCAGATTGGAGGGGGTAGCCTTGACTGGAGGCAGCCTCATAAAGATGTCATCAACTTTGGCTCTTTGCTTTGGATCACAACGAGGGAGGGGGAGACAAGGGACTGTGGGTAGATAAGAATTGCCAGAGATTTAAATCCATTTCTTTCCTTTCTGTAAAGGGGAGCGAAGGGAGCATCAGAAAGTTACCTCAAACGATGTAACGAAGCCAAAGAAAATAGGAAGAGAGGAAGGTTTAAGGCTTAACCTTTTCAGGTTGGCCCTTAGCTGCTTTCTGAAGCACCCAGTTTCTCCTTTTTATCGGAAGCATATTTTCGGCCAAGGTTGGACGATGCCGGTATCGAAATGCTTTGAGCCATAACAGAGGGGAAAAGATGGCTTTCGCCTGAAAAGCAAGAGGCAGGGAGCTTTTCAAAATCAGCCTGTGCTGTTCCCTTGAGAGGACAATGGAATCTGATTAAAAACGGGGGCCTAAAAAACTAAATATTTCTGGTGAAAAGGAACTGCAGCACCCAAACTGGGTGGGGGATGCTTGTTTTGATCATAAGGACAGGGTGAAGCCAAATACCTCATGAAATGACAAATGGCCTCAAGTAGGGAAGTGAGAGGTCTGTGGGTGGGCCTTGCCCTATGGGTGGGCCCTGCCCTGCCCTGCCCTCCCCTTCCCTCCCAGGACATTCCCAGAAATAATACTTTGCTCTTGTGCCTATTTTAGGTCACTTTCCTGCCAGGAAAAACAGAAAAACAAGTAGGAACAGAGGGATGCATGGAAGGGACAGGTGCCTAAGAAATTAGTCTGAAAAGGAAGAACAGAAAAAGGGCAAAAATCACTGGAGTAGGGTAGAGAAGAAAACAATTCCTACAAAAAAAAAGCTACCAATGAAACAAGACTTTTTTTCCCTGTTGCTGCATATTTCATATGATTATGGCTTTGTTTTTTCCTTTTTTTGTACATTCTGAAATAAAACATACTGTAATGGACAGACTGTGATTATTTAGGATGGAGTAAGTTCATGGTGAGGGATGGGTTCCTGTTCTTACTGTTAAAATCTGCCTGAGCATTCGAAATATATGATGATGGTCTTAAAATATGCTTTAAAACATATTTTCTATTCAAACATGTGCCAGAGATTGTTCCATGTTATTCTTAGCTTCCAAAAATACATTGTGAAGATGCTCAGAGTAGTTTTTTCCCTTGGTAACTACACTGCAAAATGTGGGCCACTTGTCCATGACTTTTCTGATTAATTATAAAGACTAGAATATGTTTTCATGCTAATTAGGAATGTGTTTCTCCTGTTTCTTCTTGGTTCTGCCTTATTTATTTATTTATTATTTATTTCCCACCTTTATTATTTTTATAAATAAGGCAGCAAACAGATCTAATATTGTTTTCTCCTTCTATTTTTCCCACAGCAACAACCCTGTGAGGTATGTCAGGCTGAGAGAGAGTGACTGGTCCAAAGTCACCCAGCTGGCTTTCATACCTAAGGCAGAACTAGAACTCCCAGTCTTCCTGTTTCTAGCCAGGGGCTTTTACAACAAGAGCAAATCTCATTAAGCAAGGTAAAAAAACCAGCCTGAATGTCCTACCCAAATATGAGAGGAACAAGGAAATACTCAAATAAAATCAAAACTAAAACCATGTGCTCTCCGAACAATTAACATTCTCAATCCCAATGCAAGTTAGGTGTATCCAAGCCAACTTTATCACAACTGAGAACTCTGGGACTTGTTTTCACTTGACAAACCACTAAGCACTGTACATTGCTGTATCTCTGAAAACAGAGGAGAGCAAACAGATGTTTGCATACTTTTCTTTAGGGTTCTTGTTGCCAGTTGTCTAAACATTCAGGGTTTGTTTGTTTGTTTTTTATGAATCACAACATTGCAAAAATCAGAGTTGGAAAGGATTACCAAGGAACATCTAGTACATCCTCCTACTAATACAGAAGATATATTCTATAGCATTTCTAACTGGTGATTCTCCAACACTTTATTTGTTAACCCTCTTTATTTGTTAAAAACTCTTTTCGTATCAAGGGACCATAGGATAAGGTAGAACCAGTAAGAATAACAGAAAGTCTAAGAGTATCTCTGCAAGTTAGTTCCTTTGCTACTTAGGGCGCAATTCTGCAAGACCTGATGACATGAATTCTTTTAGTGTGGGGTAGAGGTTCCTGTAAACTTTCTGTATTATTTTGCTCTGCAATTCTTCATCATCAGTTTGGCATAGTGGTTAAGGTGCTAGCCTAGAAACCAGGAGACTGTGAGTTATAGTCCTGCCTTAGGTATGAAAGCCCACTGGAAGACCTTGGACCAGTCACTCTCTCTCAGCCCAACTCACCTCACAGGGTTATTCTTGTGGGGAAAATAGGAGGAGGAAGGAGTATTACATTTGCTGCCTTGAGTTACTTATAAAAGTAATAAAGGAGGATAAAAAAATCTAAATAAATCATCATTTGCCTAGTTTTTTGCCAAATCAAACAAGGGAGGGGACCGAAAACAATATTAGAATAAATGAAGCTTTCCCTTTTCTCCCTCTGTAATATCTCTTCATCTTCTCTACACACTGTACCTCCTGTTTCCCAGGTAATTCCATTGGAGAAAAGTTTTAATGTCACTATAAAGAGGAAAAGTACTTAGGCAGAAATCCAGTATTATCAAGTTTGTTATATTTTTAACAAGCACTGCACCCATCTTTTCAAAATAGGTCAATCATTTTTATCCAAATATTTCTTTATTCTGGCAACAACCTAGTGAGGCTGACAAATTGTGACTGGCTTTACTGGATGGGCAGAACATTTTATGGCTGAACAAAGATTTAAACTCTGGATATAGGGTTTTCAACATATACTGACATAGCTTTGCATTTTATGTGGATACACTAAGAACTATCTAGTTATGATTCTGCTCCACTTTTTTTCAACATGACAGATTCTGATGTTCAACTCCTCTGCAATTTTGCCTGCAAGTCAGAACTGCTTTCAGTCTGACCACATAAATCCCTAGTGTCAATCAACAAGGTCACACCCCTTGATCACCACCCCAGAATTCCATTCACAAAATAGGAGATGGTGGAAAACAGTTTCTTAGAGCTATTCTTGTCAAGCAGGTTTATTCTCCTGGCTTTATTTTCTTATTCTAACAATGCAAGCCCCCCTCTCCAACCACAGGCATCCTGAGGCATGTCCGGAAATGTTTGCAGTTATCTACAACCCACTGAAAGCTAAGCAATGCCATGAAGCCATGATGTTTTACACATGATTAAATTCTTATCCATTCTAAAAGTATAAAAAAATTCTGTAGTTTTTCCACAGCAAAGAGATTATATTACAATATAAGGACTGCTCTGTTCTGAAATATATGTGTAAAAAGTTAAATGCAATCATTCAAATAATTTTTAATGACATTGTGCTCTCTTCTGGGCATCCCCACAGTCATAATTTACAATTGATCAGGATTGTGAAATGAAGCACAGAACAATTGTCCAGCTAGATGGAAGTACCTACCTGACTATAACTGATACTGGACCAGGATAGACTGGGAAGCAAACAGAAAGAGAAATTGTGAAAAAAGGAAATTATATACTCACATCATGTTTGTTTAGATTTCCAAGTGTTAAAGATAACCTGACAATTGCAAACTAGCAAACTACAGTTATCAATCATTATGGGAGAAGAATATATTGTATTTTGATTTTAAAACAGGGCTCAAAAAAACTTTTTTCTTATTATAAGAAATTTTCTTTAAGGAATTAAGGGAGCCTAATTCCTAGATGATAAACTTCCATACATATCTTGTGTATTTATAGTGATGTATGTTAGATGTGTACTTGATTATTGATAATATCTTAATTTGTTGATTGATATATTATTACATCTTTCACAAAGTGGTTTATGTCCATTTACATGGCTTGTTCTTTGTAACAGCAAGTTTGCATTAAGCAGACATTTCATATCACTGAGATGTGGTCTGAAGGGTCTGCAGTGCTGCCCAATATTTCCCAACTGGACAGGGCATATAACATATCAGTGATTTTATCAGTCCCTATCCATGTTTTGGTATGTCTGAGATCATGACTATACACATACACTCTTGAAATTAGACTAAAAATGCATTCAATAACAATAAAACATAAATTGGGTGAATTAATATGGTGAAGATGCCTTTGCAGGTTTCATTATATATTTTTTAAATTGTGGTTTTTTAATCTGTCCTGGAATTTTTTTTTTGTATTTGAATATGTGTTTGAAAATATAATAAAGCCCATTTAGAACATG
>JANHZU010001503.1:68608-82399 GCA_032468055.1 Acrochordus granulatus | reverse complement strand
CTCAGGAGACAGGTAAGGTGGTCTGGTACTCCCATCTCTTTTAGAATTTGCCACATTTGGTTGTGATCCACACAGTCCAAGGCTTTAGCGTAGTCAATGAAGCAAAAGTAGATGTTTTTCTGGAATTCCCTCGCTTACTTGTTAATCATTAATGTTCCATTCTGCCTATCTATAATTTATGTAGATAAGTTCTATATCATAAGTATTTCTTCTTGTGCAGAAATAATTGATTTTGTTTTCCTTGCTTTTAACTGCAAAGGCAACATTCCAGATAGGAATATTTGAAGGGAGAAGGAAAGTAGGAACTGAATTCAACTGAGGACTACATAAAGCTTCTTCCAGGAAGAATAAAATATATGAATTCAGACGAAGCTGAAAGACAGGAGGATCTGGAAGAAATGGGGATGGAAGAAATTACCAGATTACAGAGATCAACCTAAATACACTTTGCTGTAGCACAGACAAAATACTGAATGGATCCCCTTCATATTTATTTTCTCTGATCACAAATGTTCATTAAAAATTTTCTTTCTGATAGCTGGAAAAAAATATTCCTTCCTAATACTTGCATGTACAAAGAAATAGTAATACTTTTAACAATCCTGTCCTGGAAAATGCCCATAACAAAGAATAGTATCAGGGAAATTTTGTTTTAAGAAAAGTAGGTAAGAGAATGTGTACATTAAGGGAAGCTGACATACAAATGTTCTGTATGTTTAGAAAAAATTATAAGTAAAAAAAAAGATGAAAGGAAGAAGGAATTGTTTTCTTTAAATATGTTTTAAACCTGTATAAACCAGTTAAATACAGTGAAATGGATTGCATGTCCCTAGACACAGGTTCAGAGCAAAGCCAAACTATTCTTTTACAAGACTGGTGTTCTGTAGCTCTTGTAGCCAGTTTATTTTTTCTGTTACTTGGTACTCCACCTTCTAACTTGGAACTTCAGTGTGTTGTTTGTAACATGTCACACTGTCTTTCACTAGTATTCCAGCCATTATAGCAGATCCCAGTTAGGATGGGACCATGTCAGAGACATTGGGGAACATGCTGACATGCTCTCCTTGCACAGTTGCAACATATCTTGCAAGAGAAATTTTAAGAGTAGGAAAAAAGGCAACTTTGCATCTGAAGAGTTCTTCATAACAACTGCTTAAATATTTTTTTCAAAACTACTAGACAGACATTGACAATCTGGAGAGAGAGAGAGGGAGGTGAAATAATCTCTCAATGTATATTACTTCCTTTGGATTTTTTTAAAATATAATTTTTATTGAGAAAAAATACAGAATTAAAAACTACAGAAATTTAAAGAAAGAATTAGAAAAAAGAAAAATATATTAAAAGAAAATGTGAGAAACAGTACAAGTCAAGAAAAGAGAAAGAAAAAGAAAATAGCAATTACAAATAGGATTATTACCATTACCACCCTCCCAAATTACATATTATGGTTCTCTTCTTCCCATTAAACACCTTTGCTAATGAATGACTTCTCAAATCATCAATTCATTTTTGTTCATTTTTTGCAAGAAGTCCAAAAATGGTTTCCAGTCTTTTATTAGTTATTTTAGGAGTTATTGTTCCTTTGCTAAAAAGGCAAGTCAATTTAGCCATTTCAACAATTTCTACCATCTTCATAATCCACTCCTCTGTTGTATTTTTGTATTTTATTTTATTTACTTTTTGTGTACGTGAAATATCATGTGTTTTTTCTTGATCCAGGAACTACAGTCGCTCAGAGCAGGACACTGATTGGTTGTCATTATCTTCACTCTCCTACTTAGTGGGGATGAGCACTATGGCTCATGATATTCTATGTATTTCAAAGTTGCAGAAGTTAACATTAATACAGATGATAGGACTCATCTTGAATACCAGAGCTTATGGCAAATGTCCTGAGTATGGCATGATAAACAGCAGAGAAACCCAGGTTCAGATTTTTCACTGGTTTATGAAGTTTCCTGAACAATCTTGGTTCAGCCGTTTTCTCTTAATTTATTATAGTTCATTGGACTATTGTGAGGCCAAAGTGGTGAGTAAAGAAAAAGTAAGAAATATGTATATCTCCTCCTGATGTCTACTCTGACTTTTATGGAATTAAGCTCCACAAACTATTGTGCAGAGCCCCTTTCTAGCATTCATCATCTATAAACATAGAAGATAGTGTAAAATACAGTTTTTGGTACTGGCCTCCATATACTATCTCACATCATCAGTGCTATTACTGGGAGGGTCTGTCCTGGAAATGTAATATCTTGAAAAGCAAGTTCCTTACCAATCAGGATTCATAACTGCTAAGTACCCCTTTAAATGTCATTAACCCTTTACCTTAGCCTATCTCACCTGTGGTTTGGGGACTGTGGATGTTCCCTTGGTTTATCTTTAAATGGAGCCCATCCCTGCAGACTCATCCAAGATGACTACGCCTGGCGCCAGCAACCAAGAGAGTTTGGGGTATGGACCTTAGCCAGCCTGGCTCTGCACACATGGTAGTTAGTGCTTTCTAAAACCCAGTAGTTATTACAATTAAAAAACATTACTGGGGAGCGTCTCCCTTGTTAAGCATATTGGGATTAAAATAACTGAAAGCGGTACCCCTGGCAACAAAAAGGCCGCTTTATACACTGTTATTATTTTTGAGAAATAATGCAGGGATTGGGGTGTATGGAGAAAAGATCTGGCAAATACAACTAACTGATGTAAAACGTTCAGGGTAAAAGAGAGGAATTTGAAGCCTTCCTGTTTAACTCTTTGTGGACTAGCACAAACTGTTACTGATTGTTTATCCTCCCCCCCACCATGTGTAAGCATCCCACGGGTGGATCCCACTTGCCTGTTCCCCACTGAGCAGCTTTAGCCCACACCCTTCCACTGAGCCTATTTCCTAGTTCCAGAACCAACGTTCTCCCTAGGTCTCCCTGTTATTTTAAAATTATTCCTCATACCAAGGCACATCAGCATAGTGTAGTCATTTCATTGCCAAGTCTAATATCTGCTTGGAGAATATGATTTCAGAATGAACAAATCATATTCTTTAATCTATCCTTTAACACAGAACCATAGGGAAGTTCTGCCTGGAAAGTTGTTGTTATGGAAGCTAAAAGTGATATTTATTCGGATCTCAGTGGAAAAGGTGATTACTACAATAGAGTTCATGAATCCTAATTGCATGCATGGCTCAGTGTGCGTTAAGAACTAAACTTGCATGGCACTTAGATATATAAATACCTAGGAATTGCTCTGCAGATAAAATAATGCAGTAAGTTCACATTCACAAAGATATATATCTATATATGAAAGAACAAGAGCAGCACAAGGCTGCAGACATAGTGTTGTGATATCAGAGGAGAGCATTTTCAGGAGGCTAAGTATAGAGAGATTTATTTTAATTTAGCTTTTAATGAACATAATAACCCTCAAGTGCCCAAACACTGCTGAAAGTGATTCCCAGCAAAGGCACAATAAATGTGCAGATGTATGAATGGAATGTCATCTGTGCAAAACTCGGCCATGAAAGGTTTTATTTCTCTGAATATATCACCTATAGCATGTTCATAAGGATGTTTGACACATACTGTACAGTAGATTGATTGGTTTGATTGTATCAGGATAATTTCATTGCCAGCTGAAGGGCTTTATCAGTGAGAATGACTTAAGAATAGTGAATGCTAAAAGAAGACTAAGCAACATTTTATTGAAATTTGACAGTTTGGGAGTTAAATTTCCAAACTTAGAGCTTTATAACCAGATCATGAAGACAGTTAATCCTATGTTGGAAAAGATTTTTAGAAAGGTCAACTGTTTGCATCAATAAAAAGAAATGGAAAAAGTGAAGCACATCTCCTACAAACACAGAGCCATGAATGCACACACAGAGAACACACACATAACCATTTTTGTGATTGAGTTTGTAGTTCTAGGTATAGTTTTCTATTCTACACATCAACAGCTTGTAATTACAGTTTACAAGGTAGACTGGAAACCTGGACAGAAAAGGACTGGTAGGTGGTAATGATTAAAAACTAAAATTAAAAGGGAAGCTGAACTCATGGAAGCAGGAAGAACTTCAACATAATGTAATTTGAATAAGCTTGCTCTATGCCAGGCATGCCCAACTTGCAACCTTCAGATGTGTGGACTTCAGCTTTGAATTCAGGGAGTTGAAGTCTGCACATCTTAAAATTGCCATGGTTGGATACCCCTGCTTCTCACTGTAATAGCCAGAACAGGACTGTACTTCAATGAGAGAACATGATTATGATGATGACGATCAGTTGTTCAGTTATGTCTGACTATAAGCTATCCCAAGGGCCAAATCTCACCACAGTTTTCAATCCAGTGCCACTTCTTTCAGTTGACATATGCTCCAGCCCATATCTTCTTTGATGGAGTCTAACAATTGCATTCTTTGGCGACCTAGTTTTTTCTTGTGTATAAGCATTCTAAGCATTGTATATTTTTTTCTAATGAGCTTGATTGCATGGCAGGGCCAAAATCAGTGAATCTCAGTTTTTTATTTTGCCAACTAGGGATGCATCTGGTTTAATATGTTCTTGCACTTGCTTGTTTGTCACCTTTGCTGTCCATGGAATATTCAAAAGTACAACATTGCAGCTCAGATAAGTCAATTTTCCTCTTGCCTAGCTTTTTCATTGACCAACTTTCACAACCATAGGTTGCTATAGGAAAAACGATCGCTCATAGTAATCTGCATTTGGTTACTCAGCTGATGTTCTTGTTTTTCCAGACTTGATTCATGCTTGACATTGCCATACGGCATAATGAAATTCACTGCTTTATTTCTGGACTGCATTCACCACTGCGAGTAATCAGTGACCCCAGGAAAGTGAATTCTTCTACACATTTAATTCCACATTATTGACTGCTATATTGATAGCTTCATTCTATGCAGTCATCAAGATCTTTGTCTTTTTGATGTTCAGCAGGAGGCCGAACTTTTCACTCTTTTCTTTGATTTTGTGGATCAATTGCCTTAGACCATTCTGGATTTCTGAGAAGAGGGTTGTGTCATCAGCATAATGAAGGTTGTTTGATGGTTCTTCCTCTGATCTTTATCCCAACTTTTAATTTTTCCAGATCCATCTTCTTTATGATTATTTCAGCATATAAACTGATCTGAAAAGGGGAGAGAATACATCCTTGTTGGATTCCTATCTCAACTTTGAACCAGTCAGTGTCCCCATATGGTGTTCTTACAGCTGCTTGTTGGTTTGTGTATAGTGACTGCAGCAACCTGACCAGATGTGTTGGGACTCCCAAGTTTTCTACTGCTTTCCAAAACTTGTCATGATCAACACAACCAAAGGCTTTTTTTGTAGTCAATAAAGCACAGGTAGATGTTCTTTTGGTATTCTTGAGATTTTTCCATAATCCAGTACAAATTTACAATATGGACATGAGTACTCTGGCCTCTGCGAAAGCCTGCTTGGACTTCAGGTAGTTCTCTTTCTATGATAGATTCCAGGCATTATTATATAATTTTAAGGAGAATTTTAGGTAGAAGGCAATTTTATGGAACAGTCCTTTGAGTTTCCCTTTTTTAGAATGGGAATGAAGATTGAGCATTTCCAAATCTCTGGCCACGTGTTGGTTTCCTAGATTTTCTGGCATAAAGTTATTATGGTTCTGATTGGTACATGATTCAGCAACTCTACAGAGATGGTATCAATACCTGGTGCTTTGTTGCCTGGCAGGTGGCTTAATGCCCATTTCACTTCAGCTGGTTCGGTTTCAATTTCTGTCTCATTTTCTATATTATCCTGAAGCAATCCAGTCCTACTGCTTTTAGTGGAAAGCTCTTCAGTAAATTTTTGCCATCTGTTCTTGATGTTTTGTTGATCAGATAGTTTTTTTCCCTTCTTTGTTTTTTATGATTGCTTTGCTTGCATTAAAAGCTGTTCGAGTTCATTTAACTTGAGCAAATGCATTCCTGATATAACGCTTCTTGCTATCTTCTAGCTGTGTGCATTTCCAATCCCACTAAGTTTCATTTTTTTTCTGACTGTCCTCTGAAAATCCGCATTTAGTTTCCTTGCTTTCTCCTGTTCACCTGCTGCTTTGGCTATTTTTCTCTGATCAGCTGTACTGATTGTTTCATCTGAACGCCACCTGGATCTTTCCTGTGGCTTCTTGTATGTGTTTAACAGCGGCTTCAATAATATTTGATTGAATGTCCTGCCTTAGTTTGTCAGGCAACATTTCAGCTGTTTCGAACAGTTCAAACCTGTTCTTTATCTCAGCTGCATACATGGATGAAATTTTGTTGGTGTTAAATTTCTTAGGTGTTGCTAACTTCTTGATGTTACATGTCACTTTGATTTTTGCCACCAGTAATTTATGATTCGAGCCACAGACAGCACTTGGATATGTCTTCGCTGCATAGATCAAACCAGTCCAACAATGACTGCAAAGGACATAATCTATTTGATTTCTGTGTAGCCCATTTAGTGAAGTTCATGTGTACAAGAAACATTTGTGCTGTTTGAAGCAGCTGTTCATAATTCATGGCAGAATTTTATCAAATGATCTCCTGCATCATTTCTGTCCCCTAGTCCAAAATCACAAATAATGCCTGCTTCAGCTTAAGTGCCAACTTTAGCATTGAAGTCACCCATTATGTAAACAATGTCTTTCCTTGGCACTTGTTTCAGAGTGTTTTGGATGCTGGCATAAAAACCTTCTATTTCTGGTTCTGCTGCATCAGTTGTTGGAGCATAGACTTGAACAATTGTGATATTAAGAAGCTTAGCATGAATTTGAATGGTCATTATATAATCACTTACTGTTGAAAAACTCACCACAGCTTGGGCCAATTTCTTACTTGTGATGAAGGCCACACCATTCATTTTCATGGCTTCATGTCTTGAGTAATAGACAGTGAAATCCTCGGACTGAAAATAACTATCATCTGTTGGATTAATGCCAAGGAGGTTGATTTTCAACCTATTTCCTGTTTTACAATGTCCAATTTGCCTAGGCTCATTCCTCTGACATTCCAAGTTGCCACTTGATGTATCTTTGTGCAGTGCAGACCCTTGCTTTTGCCAATGGCAGCATCAACATCTGAGATTCCTGATGGGCTTGTCCCAGGCATGTCATAAAAACCAGCACTACTTGCTGAGGGTCCTTGCTCTTCCTCAGTTGCATATAGAGTACCTTCTGATCTGGGGGGGGTCGCAGTATTAGGCACCATAGCAAAATTGTTTGAGAACTGTTCCATAGGGTTTTCTTGGCAAGTTTTTATGAGGTAGGTTGCCAGGTCTTTGCTCAACCCTCCCTATTTCTCCAGGCTTGGGACCAACATACACACATGTGATGACAAGTGTTTATGGCTGGGTTTAAGAGAACATAAAGTTGTGCAAATGGAAAATCCCCATCAACTGCCCATCACTATCATCTCTATTAATGAAAGATTTCTATTAATAGAAGATTTATTTATATCTTGTAAAGATCATGCTTGGCCATCTAAATAAACCTGAGCAACAGAGAATCAGAGACCAATGATCTGACCACATCAGGCAGCTTTCCTTGTTTATTTTATACTTGTGAAGATATAGGAAGTGTTATGAAGCTCTCGTGCATTGCTAGAGATTTCAAAGCAGCCATTAAATAGCAAGCATTTCTACATTAGGACAAAAATTGTTTTGATATGAATAATTAAATTGTTTACCTATTAAAACAAATCCAGTTGAGTTGATATGTGTATCACAGATTTTCTCTATTTATAAATATTTTTAATTGCATTTCTGTTGAATGTTCTAGTGTGGTACGCATAACCATACTCAGGACTACAGTGTGATTTATAACAATTCTAGGTCACTTTTTAATGTCCTTCATAATTAGTTTCTCCTTGGTTAAATAAGCAGTGGTCTAAGCTGGTTTCTTACCTATTATTAAATAATTGCTAAAAAATTTTTTGTAAAAATATGGAATTGTCCTTTATGGTATTCCAATCAATCACTCCATATTTATTAAGGAATACAACATTTCTATGTACAGAAAAATATTAATATGCAGGTGGCAGACCTTATTTGACCTTGGTTGATCTTGAAAAGCTAAACAGTTAGACAGGTTAGTACATGGATGGGTTAGGGAGATCTCACTCAACTAGACCGGGAAGTGAAAAAACATCTCAGAAGAATGCTGTGGCTAACCTTTACATGCTGTTATCCAGAAAGCATTGTGAATATGTAGTTACAAGAGAGATTACATTTTTAATCGCTGTAATTCCACAAAGTGGTTTCTAAAGGATGTTAGTATTATTGTATGTACTCTACTTACCTTGTAAGTAGATGGTATCACCAATAAACAAGAACTTTCTTCCTTCCAGGCAGAGGTGATGACTATGGATGAGCTCACAATAGTGTGTTGGCATTAAAAAAAAGTTTTCTCTCATACCATAATTCATAGGCTGTGTAAAACCCCTAACTATGTTGGTAATGAAAAGAAATCCCGTACTATATTTGGTTAATATTTTTCTCATGGCCAGCAAAAAGTACATGCAAGTTTTTATGTTCTTCAAAACTCTTCCTTCAATTTTTCAAAAATAAGGGGATGGAGAAAAATATATTAAAAAATGGATTGGAGTTTTAAGCCACAACATTGCAGTTCATGGCTTGTCTCAAGACAGACTGTATTAGCGATAGGGGCCATGTACATTCAGTGACAAAAGCAATGATAAAATTAGAAGCAATGTGATAAATATTAAAGGACTGACAGCTAGAATACACTTTTGTACATTAATGTTTTATGTAAATCCTTGGTTCAGATCCCTAAGCTCTGGACCCATCATCATCGTGAATCATTCACTTTCTTTCAACATAACAAAGTTAACATGAGGCTTATAGAAAACTGTGGACATGGACACTACCAATATGGATTGTGGATGAGGCTATCATTATTTGTGATTTATCATTCTATTATCCCAGTGGTGCTTTTTGCCAGCTGAATTCTGTGTTGTCTCATATGATCAATGTCATGCTGCTCTCCCATCACATCTACCTTATGAAATGTCTTCTCAGTGCATCTAACACAAATCCAATAAGTGCAGGAGAGGCTAGCTGAGTTCTCAGCACAACATGGAAATAAGGGGGGAAGCATAAGCCTATTTCTTTTTTACATCTGAATCTTTGTGAGGATATGCATTCAGAGCTCCCAGATACACCTCCACAGTAAATACTGTCAGAAATTATGTTTTGGGAAAGATTGTTGAAGATTTACACTAAATGCTTCCACGGGTATTGGGAATATTTGCTGTGGCTTTCTCAGTTCTTACACTCTTTCCCTTTGAGCCCAGCAGAAGCATCTTTCTGCACACCTGCAGCCGTTGAACTGGGCATTGTTGAGCTGTCAAAACAAATAGTGTAGCAGAACATATGTTCCATTGGCATCTGCAAATCATCAGTGTCAGGGACCACACCAAAGCCTGGGAATTCCCTGGAGCTGGCCTGCAGCTTCTTCAGCAGATGGACTTTATGAGTCCCAGAGGGGAAATAATGAGAAGAATATCTACAAGTCCCTGTAAAATATGCACCAGATGATGCTGGAAGGAACAGAAAATAGCTAGCGGAAGAAAACTTCAGGGAGACCCTGTTGATTAATCTGTGGAACAAAATATACTTTATGTAAAAGGATCAGCAAACTACATTTCAGTTTTCTTCAGTGTTCTTGTGCTATGTTTCCTGGAGTACACATTTTTGCACACATACAGAATAACTTTGGGCACAATGCACTTTGTGTTGCATGGAACTGGGAAGCCCTCACATTGTGAGAGGCAGCAACTTATGAACAGTTTCGTTTCCTATTCTGATGCAGGCATGAGAGGCTGAGTCCAACTAGTATGAAATACTGAATGCCAGTAAACACTGATTTGGGCAGACAAATTTCTTTGGATTACACATGGTGGGGGTCATAATAGACAATTGCCATTGATGCCTGACAAAATACAAAACATCTATCAAGAGATACAAAGCCCATTGCCTGACAAGCTGTGGCTACTCCCTCACCAACCAACTCAGAGTATCGTTGTGGAGCAGGTCAAAGAGAAACAAAACAAGAAGCGGGAGAAGCTAGAAAGAAAATTAAGAAGCCTGCACCTTTACCTGCAATATGATTGAGACCATCTGCAACCTGTCCAACAGAATATTGGATCAGCATGCACTGCGCTTTCTCAGCCATGGGGCAGGATATAACACACAAGATGCTGCACCTAGGGATTTTATGGCTGTGCTGAAGGGATGCTTAGGTGAACTGAGGGCAGTGAGGAGGCTAAACAACATGTGCAGCACAAAATTTCAAACATGCTGACCATACACAGGCTGACCCACACCTTGACACCTCATGAGCAATGGGCATTGAAGACCCTTAAAGAGGATAGTACCATCATGATTGTACCAGCAGAGAAAGGGCGAGCAACCATGGTCTTGAACTGTATTGAATACAATACTAAGGCGAGTGCCCTTTTGGAGGACAGAACTACATACAGGCTTGCCAAGAGATAAGAACATAAGAGATGAGGACCTGGATTGCAAAATTGAACAGCTTGCTACACCAGTTAAGAACTGACAAAGTGATATCCAAATCTGAATGACAGCAGATGAGTCCTGTTGGCTCAGCCCTGGCCAGATTCTACAGAGTTCCTAAATCCATAAGCCAGGCACTCCACTAAGGCCAATTGTGACATTAAGAGGCAGCCCACTGTAAAACCTGGCTAGGTTTTGTGTTTCTGGCACAGAGACATATCCATTGACCACCACGTCAGAAACCATGGTACAGTCAGCAGCGCATTTCCTGACATGACTGCAAGGGATATGGATCATACCAGAGGAGATTATGGTTTCCTTCAAAGTGGTCTCATTATTTATATCTATCCCAAATGACCTCACATGGAACACAGTTCACAGCAAGTTACAGTGGTGTGAGGAGGAAGAAGGAAGCCAACTCTCAGGGGCACATACCCTGTCTCTGTTAACATTTTACAAATGGACTTGGTTCTCCTTCACAGTATACTTTATGAGCAAATTAAGGGCACTCCCATTGGCTCGCCAGTCTCTGGAGTGATTGCTGAATTACTCCTTCAAAGACTACAACCACAGGTCTTCAAGACGTTTAAACTAACTCTGTGGTGCTGTTATGTTGACAACAACTTTGTCATCATAAGGAAGGATATGTTGGGTGAATTTCACAACTTGCTCAATACAGTCTTCCCTGACATTCAGTTTACTAGAGGAGAGGAGGTAGATAGGAGACTGCCTTTCCTGGATGTCCTCACTTGGCACTGCTGTCTACAGGAAATCAACCAACACATATCACATACTGGACTATAACAGCAATCACTCCATGACACACAAGAGGAACTGCTTGCAAACTCTTTATGGGAAGCTGAGCCCCATTGTAACAGTCAGGAAGCATGGCACCTCAAAGAACAATTCCAACACAATGGATACCCATGCTCTCTTATTACCAGGTGCCGGCAAGCCAACTGATGGATGGTGGATCAACACACAGCCACAACTGAACCGAGGTTTAGGTTCCCATTGCTGTATATAATTAATATGTCAGAGACGACAGAACTATTGGTTCAGGATTTTTTGGGGGGGTTGTCCACCACCTGACAGCCACTGTGTACTGTCATACATTTAAAAAAAAAACTGGAATTAGGGGAAAAAATCAGATAACCAGATTGCCAGTGTGATTATCTGGGACAAACCGGGTGCAAACTGTACACCAGGTTGAAAGACCATAATAGGGTGGCAGTAAGAAAGGAGGACCCCCGATCCCAGATAGCAATGCATAGTCTAGAGCACAATCATACCTTTGACTGTGCATCTACCACCATTTTGAAACCCACAAAACAGTCAAACTGTGCACGAGATTATTGAAGCATGGGAGATGAGAAAGCAGGAAGATGTATAGAACTTCCTGCTCCCTACCAGTTCCTCTGCAATCACCAGCAACAAGGCACTAGAAATGTTGCTAGTGCAAGCACACACACATATTCCAGCCCAAGAGGCAACTAGTTAAGTATTGTTAATTCCAGGAGTCTGCATTTGCAAGGGAGTGAATGTAGTTGCATCATGCCATTCAAAGGCATGCTACATGAATACGGGGACAGGCTTCTAAAAACATCAGATGGTAAGTGCCTGTCTCTTATAAATTTGCAAACCAGCATTGTGCTTTTAATGGCTTCCAGTGCTCCTCTGATGAAGGACCCTAGTGTGGGTCCAGAAGCTAATAAATAATTTTTAACCTCAGAGAATCGCGTCTCCTGTTCTTCTATTATGTTTCCTGGAGTACACATTTTTGCACACATGGAATTTCAATTTCATTAACCCAACTTCCTTTGTCCTTTTCTTATAATTTACTAAGTTCTGTATTATTAATTTTCAGCATTTAAATACTGTAAGCCAGTTTTATAGTTGCACTCCAGAGCAATACTGGGCATATGTTTATTTTAGCTATTTAGTGAAGTTAATTAGAAGATTGTCATTTTCTTAGTCACCCACTTCTTTAAATTCTCCTTATGATATTCCTTTAAATTCTAGAAGCATTAATAAGTGATCCTGTTGTTTGCTTATTATTTTCTGAGAATCAGGGTAGAAAATGGATGCCCATCTCAATAAGATCATTTATCCTCACTATTAGCTAGATACACATTGGGTTGCAGCTGCTCATATGTTTCCATCTCTCAGTGATTTTAGAATAGGAATTGGGATAAGGGAAGTATGGATACTTACTGAGGAGAGACTGCATTGAAGGAAGAAGAATTTAGTTTGCGATGTCTTTATATTTTTAAAGTTGGCATACAAATGCCTTTTATGCATACTACAATTCCATAAACCTATGTGAATGATTTCCTCAGTTCCCATGGCATATTATTCAAGATAGGGAATGTGTCTAAGAATCCATAATTGACAGTAACTTTGGGCCAGTCATTCTCTCTTAGCGGTTGATCTCACAGGGTTGTTGATGTGGGGAAAATAGGAGGAAGGAACATTAGATTATTTGAGTTATTTATAAAAATAATAAAGGTGGGATATAAATCAATAAACTTTAATGAAGTAGACTTGACTATAACCCACAAAAAATACACTGTAATGGATAGGTTAGTCTTTAAAGTTTTGCAAGACCCTGGTGTTTTTGAAAAGCATGTTATTCATCAACAAATCAAAACAGTTTACAATCACTGTGTTGAAAACAAAAAGACTTCAGTATTAACTATTCACTGTGGAACCTATAAGGCAGAACTAGGCACTGGAACAAAAGCCATGCTCAAAATTTGGAGGGTTGAGGATTCTGATGGTGGGATTCCATCACAGGTAGTAGAGGGAGGGGGGTAGTGATTTTTTTTTATTAAAAATGCTCAGAACTGTCTATTTTAGGGTGAACATTATTGTTTCTGATCTCAAACTAAAAGGAAACTCCCCCTTCAGTTTTCAGCAGTCATGGTCAGAGGGAGCTCCAAAGGCTACAGATAGGCGATGTGGATCAGGGGCTGAAAGTTCCATCATGAAATATGTATTTCATTTCTTGGTAATAGAAGCACATGGAAGCAGAGACACAGAGCAGACTAGATAAAAATTTAATGCTTAATACCTAGGTAGGATATAATTTTTAACATGAATATCTAATCTGCTGCACTGACGAATCACTTAAAAGAATGTCTTGGGCAAATTTATTGTCAGTTCCTGAAATCAGATCTTTCCTTCCTTCCTTCCTTCCTTCGTTCGTTCCTTCCTTCCTTCCTCCCTCCCTCCCTCCCTCCCTTCCTTC
>JANHZU010001503.1:28047-38768 GCA_032468055.1 Acrochordus granulatus | reverse complement strand
AAATAACTAATCTATGTAAGCCGCCAAGAGTCTTCGGAAATTGGCGGCATAGAAATGTGTAAAATAAATAAATAAAATATAAAATTGAGTGACCAGAAAAAGTGTATTGTGGAGGCTTTGTCATACAGAGAAGATGAATGAGGATCAAATCATGCAATAAATATATGAAGAAAGAGTGAATGGAACAAGACGAAGAGAAAGATTGAGAAAGTTGTAATTGAGTGTAGTTGTTGAGATCCTCAAAAAAAGAGATAATAATTTTCAAGAACAGAAGGTATTATATGAAGTTGTATAGGGATGTATTGAAAGCAACAGTGTTTTTATGTGGAAAGAAAAGCATGTCTAGTGAATGGTTTTTGTATAGTCTAGTTTTAGTTAGGTTTTCTCTTCATTTTTTTCTCATGCTCTTAATTTGTCTGGCTTATTTTTTCTTACACCTTTTCTATATTTTGCTTACCACAACTTACCCTGCAAAGGGAACAGCATGACAAGTATTGCATACATATGTTAGCTTTGCATTCTCTCCTGTCTTCAAAAAATTGGAATCAAGGTTAAGCATTTTTTTCACCTCTTAAATTCAAGCTAGGAACCACATATGCTTTACACTGTTTAGAAAGATTGGAGCATGACACAGTCAGAACATTCTTGTGTCAAAAAGCCAAAAGTAAGAACAATTTCTACAAAGAGAATATTGAAACATAACAGAAGCAACAATTTTCTGTGCTCTTCCATATAGAAACAAATATGATTCTTTAGCCTTCAAAACAAGGATACAAAGCTTGTATGTGTATTTATATTTTAATACTGTTAACTTTATAATCAGGAATGGCCCACTCAATAGTCTTTAAAAATACCAGGCCATGAAGGGCAGGTTTATTTGAGATCAGGTACTATTTCTACGACTGACTTAGTTTCCCATTGTCAGTATGAGGTCTTAATTGAAAAGTAAGTTCCTTCTCTAATCCTATTAAAACAGGTGTGAGATATCTCTGGTTCTATAGATGTTGCTAAATCACAACTCACAGCAATGTCAGAAAGACTGCCAATAGTGAGGGATGTTGAGAATTGTACTTCAGCAATATCTGAAATGCTACATGTCTATTAATAAAGATTACAATTAATAAAGCCCTACAATAAAGTTTATAAGGCAAACTTATAAGTAATAAAATGGGATAATCAGTTTTAGTTTTCATCTTGCCTTTCTCTTCAAGCTTGTATTCAATGAATAACAAATAAAAGTTTACAGTGGCACTTAGCTTGAGAAAAGCAAAAGACTTGCTGGAATAATATTATATTTACTTTTATTTCGAATTAAAGTTGGCAGTGATCGACTATAGATTACATAGGTGAACAAGAATTAATCCTTCTGGATACCTTACATTCCTCCAAAGGTAGGAAGGCATGTCCTAGGAGAAATTATAAGCAGTGGGAAGCTATTTTTGAGACTGCCTACTTTCATATATTTAAGGCAGTAACATCAGAAGTAAATTTAATTTCTTATCGCCAAACAGAAACCTCGTAAGTGTGCTCTGCATGGCCGTTTCCATACCATCTTCAAGGACAGAAAATACATTGTAGTATCCCAATACAAAAACGAAGAAGTCCTAGATAACTTCCTGAGGAAGGATCATAGTTGACAAAATAGATACTTAAAGAAACTCCTGAGAACAGAAGTTTGAAAATGCTTATCTCATCTGAATGTACAATTTATGTATTACATTAAACAGCCGATGCCAAGCTACAATTGTATGGATATGTTGCTTTTTATATGTATCTTTATCCTGCCTGACAGCCTCAAGGTTTCCTTGCAAGCTTTAATGACTCACTGGAGGTTTGAACTTGACCTCTTCTGTCTAAGCCCAGTGTAGTATCATACCCTTATCTCAGCAAAAATGGCTCTAGGACTTTTTGTTATCTTCCATTATTTGCTTCTGGCAACTAGGCTCAAAGGAAAAAATGTATCAACATCTGTTATGTTTGATCAAACTGACATTCATTGGAACTGAATTAAAAAAGTTGCCTAACAGCAGGTCATCTAGTCATCCCAACCATACCCACCCCACATCTTAGTATTTGCTTGTTTTGATTGACAACAGTTCAGCAAGGTCTTTGTCAACAATTCTGCATCTCCCTTTAAGATTAACTCTTCTGTGTGCAAAGCTTGAGTTCCTCTGCAGAATGTGGTGGCTTCAGGGACCAGGCATGGAAACTCATACAGGCTCACCATGGAAGCTTGTCTCATTTCCCCAAATCACAGCAGGCCTTGAAAGAGATGGAGGCCAGAAGCTTGGGGAAGCAAGGTTGCCTGACCACTCTTTCAGAGTTTGCAAATGTTGGCCTCTGAATAGATTTAATCTCAGAGGAGCAAGGCTTGCCTGTGGGAACTAGCTCTTGCTTGGGGAAGTCACATTCCATCTGTGCCTTCCAGGGGTTCCTAAGTAGCTTTGACACTTGCATTCAGACACATACAGAAACTATTTAGAATGCAGACTGACCTCTTAAACCGTCATGGTTTCCTCCTCTACATGTTTGATGTAGAGGAGGAAATACACATTATGGGAAACAAAGCAAGCAGGACCGGCCCAACAGCCTAGTAAACTGGGACATACTGCAAAGCAGCTGCTCCCATGTATTTCACTCCAGAGAAGAGGCAGATAATCAATCATTCAGATTCAAAACACTCTCTTTTGCTTGTATCAAACACTTGCAAGGCTGCAAAGATGGCCCTTGAGTAGATAGGACTGCCCAGGCAAAAGGAACGAAATTTTGTACTTCCATAGAACCAAGAGGAACATTCATTGATATTCTCCTTATTTCTTTGGTGTGCAAAAGTCCTTTACAATTATGTAAAAGAGGAAGTTTTAGTAAGTTGTGCAAGGGGAATTTAACCAGAATCTCTTAAATTTCCCATAGCTATTAAAGTTAATAAATATGATCCTTCTTAAATATTATGCTTTTAAAAATATAAAGAAGTAGATAGTGAAAAATTAATACGATTATAAGCTACAACAGATAGCATGAGAAAGAAAAAAACAAGCATTGTGTAAGAGAACAAAGAACAGCCTCTCCCAATTTGGTATCCTCCAGGTGTATCTGACCTCAGCCAGCAGGCCCACTGGTTAAATTCAAGAAAAAAGTCTAACAAGAAAAGAAAAAAAGTTTAACTGATCTAATAGTCTGCATTTTGTAATGTCTGCCTTCACAGGGTTACAATAAGTAATGCAATTAAAATGTTATTATTAAAATGTACAACAAAATTAACATCAGCAATAAAAGTATCATAAAAATAAATGTTTACCAAAAAAAAAAGTGAATATGAAGGGGGAAATGAATCAAATTCCATTTTAACCAAATTTACCAGGTACCTGGAAGTTCTGAAGAAAAAAAGTAAAGGAAACATTTGCACATAAGAATGAAAGTCCACAAACACAACAAGGATAAATATAACTCATATGGTCTAATCTGCCCATCTTACAGAATTACATGAGATTCTAGAGAGAGGTGATGACCTTAGCAAAAACATGCAAGAACCATTACTTAGGCAAAGAGGGCTGAAACATTATTTAAACCCTGGGAGGGAAGTTAAAGTTTGGAAGTGGCTCAGGGAGATGTCTCCCTGATTCACTAGGGTATAAGAAGGAAGTAGGATAAAGCACAGTGAGACTTGCAAGTTTCTATTCTTAGAGCCAATCTCAATAAAATAGCATTCCAGTCTTCTTGTGGAATTGATTTACTGGCCTAGTCTACCTAGTGGGGCTAACAGAGACAAAACAATTAGCATTGGTTATGATTCTTGGCAAAGGTTTCACTACATCTCCCATTTCCAGATCCCTTTTCCTGAAGACAAGCAAGATTATTGCCTGTGGAGATTCTTTTCTTAATTCATGATCGGATGTAAGCATGCTTTGTGTCTGTCTATCCACCCCCATTTCCCAGAATGACTAAAGACAGTCTGTGCTACTAGTTTCAGTGTGTTAACATAACTTATTGGCAACAAGATTGTGCCTATTCATCTCCTTTCAAGTTTCTCCTCTGCTATGACTTCATTACTTCTGAGTTGTCCAATCCTTCTATCAGCATTGCTGAAGGCAACCGGATTTAAGATAGTAACGCTCAATTACCCTGAAAAATTATTTTAACTAAAGGTTAATGTGAAGCCCTTTGAATGCTATAAATTCCCTTTTGAAGGGTTACTGAGAGTTTCTTAGTAGTGATCCTTACTTTACTGAATTGGCTATCTCATCCACAATATTAGGAAGGCCTTGGAAAACTGGCTGTTTCAAATGGCTCTGCACTGAAGTTTAATAATTATCTTGCTATTTTGTTCCATCAGTTAACAGAAATTCAGGAAATGTGGTTGTCTGTGTTCGTGCGCTTAATCATTACTGGCTTTGTTCAGAGATGTAGCCAACTCAGTGTTCTCCTTCCCCAGAGACTTTTGTATCAACAACTGACCTGCAGTCATGCGGCTTTTGTGTTACTTTAGTCTCCTAGCCACCACAAAGGAGACTGAGAGGCTATCACCAATTTCCTGTGGTAGTGAGTTCAGGGTTGGCATTACTGTGGCACCAAGAATTATCTGTTTCTCCTTTTACTCTCTTCTATGCAGCCGTGAAGGCGGAGTGGGAATACAAACTGAAACCACTGAAGAGAGATGTTTAGTTCCATACATTAGAAGGCATAGTTAAATAGGTAAATAAGTTGTGTGCATGAGGGAATGGGCTAACTGAGGCAGTTACTCAAATGCCAAACCAGGTCAGACCTGTTTGGGGCTAAAATGAATTTTGGAGCTTGCCCAATATGCCAATCACCTTCATAACATTGTCCAATTTAATACGGCGTGAGAGAAAATCTAGTGCAAGTCTGAAAACATTTTAATTAAAAACAATAGATCATTATATTTGTATATCAGTAGTTCATTTGTGACCTTAAGTGAACTTATCCAGAATGCATTTATGTAATTTAAAAAAAAATCTAAAAGCTAAGAGTGATTGCTTTTATATAGAGGGCCAATCTCAACAAGAACATTAACAAAGCATAATCCTAGCATCACCTTTGCTGTTTAAGAACAAAAACAGCAAGCCAAAAAGGTACTATCTTCATCTAGATTCCAGGTGCTGAGTAGCCATATACTGTATTTATTCATACAGTTTCTTTGCTACCATCTAATGTTTCAAAATGTATAAATATATATTTATTTATTTCCATTTCAACTTGCAGCAACACATGCATAGCATGCGATACAAGAATTAAGAGAAAAGAGATTGGAGAGAAATCAGGGAATATTTTTTCTCAAATGTCTAATGCATCAATTTTATATACACATAAAAATATGCATAATAGTAACAGAAAGATAAAACTGATGTGAGCAAAGGCAAAAATGCAGCCTGTAAACTAATCTTTGAATTACTCAGATGAAATCACTGAATTTGTATCTCTTTCTTATCACTCCAGGGATGGTTCTCTTTCAGTGCAGCCTACATTGCAAGTCACATAATTAATGAGATAAACAGAGGCCTTCAAACATACTCCTTATACTATACTGGACCCACTTGAATAAATTTTCTAACACAAACATACCAGAATGAAGCTAATTCCTTTTTAATTGAAGCTACAGATGTCAAAAATTTCACCGCCCAGGATGGAGATGGTAATTGTGTTTGTGGATTACAAAAAATACTGAAAGTTGCTTCATTAGATATTCTTTCCTTTTCTTTCTCTTTTCTCTTCTATTTTCTTTCTTTTCCTACCTTTTCTTTTTGTTCCTGTAGCTTTTTTAAGCCTATGTAAAATCTTATAATAAAAATATTTTTTTAAAAAAATCTTCACTGCCTAACAAAGTTTGTATTCCTCATATCTATCTTGCTTTCAATTTTATTATTTTAAAATTGCAAGCATAAATTTAGCAAACTATCATCTAAACTATAAATAATAATAAAGTATGGCTCAACAGCAAGTTGGGAATTAAAAAAAAATTAGCCAGAGTCATCACCAGTTAGACTATCCAAAAATCCAGGATAGCCCACAAGGTTGGGTGTTCCAGATGGAGAAAACCTGCACAGGTTTCTTCTTCCAACTATACTACGCAACAACTGAAAGGTTATAGACCATAACAGGCATAGGATGCTTAGACTTAGCCTTTGTCTGTCTGTCTGTCTGAAGATATACAGAAAAAGAGGGAGCGGGTACAACTTATGATGAAAAAGCACTATCCAGAAACCACCTGCCAATGGATTGGAGCTCCTTCTGACATAGGATATGTTTTTCTGCATCATGGGGGAAAAATAGACATCTGTATTTCTATTGGATGAATCCCTGTTAGTAAGTTCACACATGCGTATACAGTAAATTAATAAACATAGGTATAGGCTGGCCTCAAAGTGATCCCCTTACAAAGAGCTCTGCAAACCTGTCTTCTTCAGCAGAATTTAAAAGGGCAAGAGGATAGTAAAAGGGCCCTTTCACAGAATCATTAATATATAGTGAGTTGTAGTGGTTCTTCCCTTCCCCCTATGCCCACAACAGCAAAGATTAATATACAACAGAAAGAACAATGCCTCATTTTGAGTACAATCTGCATTTCTAAGCTATACACCTTCTTCAACCAAGATAGATGAGATGGTAGTGAGACTAATTTTAAAGTTGCATAGACAAGGCAATACTGTATATCTAAAGAGATAACAATGAGTTATGCAATCTCCCTGTATAGGCATATATTTTTTTCTAGAAGACATTTTTAACAAGCCAACAGATTGTGGAAATTTATAAACACCTCATATGTTGTCCAAGTTGCCACTAAAAGTAGCATTATTTTTATTGCCACAGAAGTATTTAAAGCACAAGGTGCAGCCATACTTTTGAAACCTCAGAATATCTTTTGGTGGCTTCTAAAATCCATCTAGTATCCTTCTCACTAACCTAATGAGCTGTTGCTTCTGAGGTACACCACACAAATGGTTTTCCATCTCTGCTACCATAACTTAGCAATGGCCACAGGCGTCAAAGAACCTTCTTCCCACCCACTCTCCTTAAAAAAGTTTCTCAATATTTGTTGAGAATTTCTGATTAAAAAAAAGCCTGTGGCTGCTGGCTGAATTTCACTGTACTCCAGAGTTTGCTGGTGGTCCTAGGTAATCTGACAAACATCCTCACACCCTGATGGATGGCCCTAGAGCAAACCACAGAAACCTTCAATCCACCTCTATGAACAAGGTGCTCACAGTCCTCCTCTAACTGTGCTAAGTCTACCTAAGAAGATATTCCACAGGGTACATTCCATGTTCTTGGCCCTTACCCCAAAATCTATGGTATGGTGGATGGTCAACCAAAGCAGAAAAGGAAAAAACTTAAACTCTGCTATTTGGAGAAGATGAGGAGCAAATTATTCCCTTTTAATCAAAATATATTTATTTTCCTCCTCATTGCTTAATGTGAGATGCCAGTTATGGCTGGGAGTTCCACATTCATCAAGGACCCGCTCAGTGACTGGAGTACAGAGGAGAAACAGCATACTCTTGAAAAGGCCATATAAAGCAAAATGAGGCTGCAATTAAAAATAAAGGAAAATGAAGCAGCTTTAAAAGGTACTTGAGTGAAGGATTTGTACTTGATAAGATTTCCTAAAGGTTCATTCGACAATTAGTCATCTCAAGATAGCTAATATAAGTATTCCCATTTATTTATTCCAGCTTGGTATAAGTTGCATCCCTCCAAGTCACTGGATAAATTCCCTAGCAGGAAGCCAAACTACATGGAAGCTTTCAAAGCTTCAGATTTCAGAAGCTCATGCAAGTTCAAAATCATTTTAAACAGGCAAATCACAGCCTTAAAGTGATGGTATGCCAAAGCAAAATAATCGGTATGCATTAGAGCATGACATCGGGACTTTCCTTGATTGCATCAAGAGATGAAGGTCTAACTCATCTTTGTTTGGAAGCTGATCAAGCTAATCTGGCTGGAGCCTTTCCAAGGGTATTTCCATGTGGCACCATTTTTGTTCCTCAATCCCTCAAATGTGTTTTAAAGTCAGCCCTGTTGTCATTTTCTCTTCTACTAATTTTTGGCATGACAACTACAAGAATGCTATGAATCAATCTGGGCTCTCTCTAATGACCAGCAGAAAGAGTACAAAATCATCCAGCCACTGCTCCATTCCCTGAGCTACAGCAGCTCCTGGTGTAACAGAAATTCCTCAAAAGGGGGAAAAACAAATGTAATGGTTTCCCTCCTATTCAGTACACAGTGGGTGTATCTATCATGTTGAGCCATTTATACAAAAGACCTGAGCTATTGGTATAAGAAAAAGTTGCTGCTCCCTCAAAATACAGCAGTGTCATAAGAATGCAGCTGTGCTCTGGCAATGTTAGTTTGGCACAGAAGGAGCAATGTTAATGGAGCTAATACATAATTTATTTACTCTTCCTGAAAATAGAGTTTGCAATGCAAATGCATTGCATTTGCAATGCAATCTGGCGGTCTTTTTTAAGGCTAGGTAGTCAGCAACAGTTGGATCGTATGCTTAATGGAAACTAAAATGGCTCAAGAAAGTGTTGGGTGAAGATGAGTCCTACTCCCTTCTCAAGGGGAGGAGATTAGTAAGATTTTTTTTCTTATTAACAGAAGTCAATAGCAATCCTAGCAACGTTTTTTTCTGCAGGATTCTTCTAGATAGCCTCTAATACAACAAGGATTAGAGTGTTAATGTGCTGGATCGTCTGATGCATTTATGCCATGTACATGGAAAGAAACCTATTACAGAAAAAAACTAAATTTCCAACGTCCTTCTGAAACAGAACTGGTAAATCTTTAATTCTTCTGATTAGAGAAGAAATTGCTTTGTTCTACTAACATGGCGGTCCTATCAAAATTTCTGATAGAAATCTATTCCAAATCCTAACCCTCTTCCAAAAATATTGGGCCCTCCTGCTTTAACTATTGGATCCACTCACTGTAGCTCTTCGTGAAAAAAAAATAAGTTCAGCCCCAGACACAGAAATGACTATCCCTTCTCTTCCCAAGCATCAATTTTATTTCTGAGAATGCCTCTGCCATGGCTATAACTCAGGGAAATACAAATACAAAATAAACTACAATGCTAGGGGGGAAAGTGCATAGGATGAAAAGAAAGATCGTGGAAAGATTATACAAGAAAAAATATCCTCATCCTTGCACATATGGTGCCCTTTCAGAAGTATTTTGTTACTAATCAGCCAATGTGCCCTTACCAGAATTACATTTATCTCCAAAACTGGTGTGGCAGGAAGATAATTACAGAGATAAATACATACAAATGTTTGCTCAAGGAACTCTTAATGTTTGTTATATTAAGCAAAATATCAGACTTGCTGATCAAGTTTACCACATTAAGTGGAAATGGACAGAATCCACTTTCAGTGAGACAAATCTTGTCATCTATGAGAAACAGGATTTACTCTTTGGGAGGCACAGAAGTGTTTTCCTCCAGTGACTTTCATTACAGCAAATTCTATGGCAAACTAGTGGGCATTTTTGGAATTTTGAGGAAATTGCACACACTGTCAAGTGGCGCCACTTTCATATAAGATATAGCCAGTTACAAAGTGTGCCTACAGTAGACCAGAAGGCAAATAAAGCTCTGGGCTACAGTCATTCAATATTTTGTTTTCTAAGAGTATTTGTGAGATCTACCTTGGGCCCAGAGGCATTCATTACTGGAACTACAGGAACACTTAATGCTGTTGATTTACACTAAAATGTACATCTAGATCAGACAGTTTTGCAATCACCGAGGAATGTGTCAGCCTCAGGCACCATGTTGGGGACTGGGATCTAGAACCAAGGGAGTTTTCCTGTTGAGCTTCTACTGACTTCTTCTTGGCCTTAAGCCTCTTGTTTCTCCCCTCCTCCAACAAGGCTCTCTCAGCCTGCACTTTCTGTCCAACCGGTTCCACACTTATTTTTGTTTAATTGAGGATTATTTCCATGGTGATGTCCAAGTGACAGCAAGTAGCGGCAGGAGGGGATGCAGAACCCACCCGCATTCAAGCCTTAATTTCTTATAGTGTGTCAGAAAATGTCATTTAAAAATAAAACCTTCAGCTACACTTTTTTTTCCAGGTGGGAAGAAAACTTTAATAGCTGAAGATCATTTTCAACCTGAGCATCAGCAACAATGGAACAATGTCCAAGAGGGCCAGAGTCAATTCTTATTCTTTTTTCCCCTATCTTGCAATTTTTTCTACCAAGCTATGTTGTTTAAGTGTTGTATTTTGAGTAGTTCTTTCACAAATTTGGGGACAAAAGCTCAGCAGGCTGGATACATGGGGAGCAGAGTCTTTTCACAAAATAAAATCTTTTATTGTGGTTGCTTAGTGCTCTGAAGTATGTAATACTTAAAATAAACATATTTGAAGGGCAGTGTCACAGCTACCAAACAAATTGAGGGGGAAACAATTTTCCTTCACCAATAATTGTTCAGTCCAAAGTGTAATATTCCAAACCCATATAGAAGCATGGAGGAAAATATTTTTTAATGGATACTCAAGCCATTAGGCACCTGAAATATCCTACCAGAAAATGTCTGTTAATATCTCTACATCACTGGATGAATCATCAGCTGGAATTAAGATTGCTGGGAGAATATAAACAACCTCAGATATGCAGATGATACCACACTAATGGCAGAAAGTGAAGAGGAGCTAAAGAGCCTCTTGATGAGGGTGAAAGAGGAGAGTGCAAAAGCT
>JANHZU010001503.1:15615-27726 GCA_032468055.1 Acrochordus granulatus | reverse complement strand
CATAGTCAGTGTGATGGGTGTGAGCTTGGGAAGACTCCAGGAGGCAGTGCAAGACAGGGGGGCCTGGCGTAATGCAGCCCATGGGGTCGCGAAGAGTCGGACTAGCTGTGCGCCTAAACAACAATACTGTACTCAGTTTTCTAAAAAACATTTATTTTAACAGAAAGGAAAGAGGAAGGATTAAAAAGAGAAATAAAAGTCTCTTAGAAAAAACTAATCTCCATACTGAAATATTTGGTATTCAAAGGACATTTCATGCAGTTTGAAAAATGAGCAGGAGGTCTTCTAAAGAAGACAATATATTATATCCCAGGTCAGAAAAATAATAAGACCACTGAGTCTGTATCTTTGACTTTGGAACATAGTGTTATAAAATTATCCTTAATTTAATTTTTCTATTTCAGATTTAAACATAAGTTTTATGTTTTGAGGTGGAGGCTCTGGAAATACAAGGAGGAGCTCTGATGATAAACAATCAGCATAAAAATAAGTTTAACACTTTAGTGAATTCAGCTAGCATGCAAGGAAAAAATAAGTACTGCCCCCATTTAATTCACTAATCATTTAATTTACTAACCAGCAGCCAATGGAACAAAGAGAGCTAATCACCGGAAGGTGATGCTTTAGAAACATGCAGTTTAGGATTGGAAGCTGGCCAATGTAATATTAGATTTTTTTTTAAGGAATCTGCAAATTACAGGTCAGTTAATTTAGCATGTTGTTCTGGTTAAGCAGTGGAAAGCACTATTTAAAATTGGTGGGAAGCATAATTAAGTATTTTGGGACGCACAGAGGAGCATACAACTGTGGGGCTAGTTAGTGCCCTGAAAGCCCTGCCCCTACGTTTCAATTAGTTTTAACATTCCTGGACTCTTTTAAAATGTTATATACTTTTTATGCTTTTTTTTAAAAAAAGGAGGAGAGATGGGTGGTCCTTAAATGTGATGACTTAAATCAATAATATTAGCCCAGGTAAATCCTGCTCACTAATCCTTTAGCACATGCCAACAAGCATGGCTAGAAGTCAATATTCTGCTTAACACAAAAGGAAAATGACAGGAAATTTATCTAGACTTTCAACAGGTTTTTGACACAAAAGATTCTCAACAAATTGATCTCATAATTGGTAAGAGGGATCTTCTAGCGGACATAGAACCAATTTTAAAAAATAAGCATTCAAGAGAATGTGGAAAAATGGCCACAGAGATGTAAAGCACAGAATCCCTAGCAATATATTTGTGGAATGGCATATTTCCTCCATTCATAAATAATCTGCAATTAAGAGTTAACAATGAGGTAGCCATTTTGTTCATTAAAGTGACAAACATATTGCAGTATAATGGGGGATAACTGGGAAGACAAAAAGAGGAAGGAGATAGGGAAGGGGATAAAGAGGGAAGGAGGACGGAAAGGCATGAGATGCCTTTCCCCCTCCCCTCTCTTTGTCTCCCTGGTTCTCTCCCATTGATTTAGATATGAGTTTAAGATGCTTTAGATCTTTTGTAAGTTTGTAAGGGGTGCAGGGAGCAAAGGGTGGAGTATTGAAGAACCATGGTTTTTGGTCACTGACTCAGTAATTGTGGATTCAATCGTGTCTGTGAAGCATTTTAGTTTTAACATACTATGAGGATGAACTCTCAACCAAGTCCAGAAGCTTGGAATAATAAAAATTATTTTTCTGTCCTGGTGAGCGGCCATCCATCTAGATTAATCTTTATGTACCCAACCATCAGAGGGCCTTTAGTCCCACAAGGTTAAAACAGGAAGGCCAATACAGGAAGATCCCCTACCCGAGTGACCCTGTCACTCTGGACACACAGAAACAACAGAACATGTACTTCTCCAATACCTATGCTACAGAGACTGTGGGAGAAGAGATGGCAGAGACAGGGGGAGGATTCAAACGAGGTATTAGCCTGGAATCTCTATGTACAGTCATGTGAAAAAGAAAGTACACCCTCTTTGCGTTCTATGGTTTTACATATCAGGACACAGTAAAAATCATCTGGTCCTTAGCGATTCTTAAAGGTAGGTAAATACAACCTCAGATCACATGACATAGCCACAAACACCAAGGTCCAACCCTTCCTGATAGCTGCTGAGCTTTATCTTACACCCAAAGTTTAGTTGTATAGAATCTTGTCAATAGGCTGGAGGAATAAATCAGTTAATTTGAATCTTGATGCCTGGATCTGGTATTTTGTACCTCACAGATTTGTACTAGCTTTGTCTTACCATTATTATATAGATACCCAGGATACACAAGACAATTTTATACCTCCTGCTGTTCTCAGATATCAATCCTGCTACAATATACAAGTGCTGCTATACTTAAAATCTATCAGAAGACCTGTGCCATTAACCACTTTTAATGAGCACCTAGCTAATCTTTATTGAGTGCTCTGTATTGTGCGAGACTTAATTCGCCATGCTCCTATCTGTCCATTTAGTGCTCCTATCCCTTTTAGACTTTTTAAGACTTTTGTAGATCTTTTTTAGATTTTGTTTTATACTTTTGAACTTTTTATATATAATTTTATTGTGTTGTATCTTTTATGCTTTTTAATTTTTTGTACCCCACCCTCCTTATGCTGGCCTTTGTTCATAATAATGGTTTGATTTAATTGGCTTAACCTAATGCTGACAAAAGACTTTAACTTTAACCCAAGTTAAATCCAAGTGGGGAGAGAGTCAAGTTCTGACACAGTCTGCAAAACAAATGCTTGGACCTAGACCTCTCCCCACAACAGTAAGTGGAACCAGCTTTAAGGGAAGAAGGATATCCATGATAAAGCCATGCCCCTCAGTTCCCACTCCCTAAACTGGTCCAGACTTTTACTATAATTGGTGAGATGGAAAGTTGCCAAAAGAAAGGATACATCATCTCCAACCGAATCCTTCCAGAGGTCATCTACAAACATGATCAGTGCTCTCTGAAGAGTCTATACAGATCTTGGGAACTGCAAATCTTAAAATAATTGCCTTTGAAGAAGCAGCATTGTCTTAGAGCCCCACAGAATGAAAGCAAATGCTAATTAAAGAAACAGGATGGGAGAAGTCACTGATAATAAGAACTCTTAAAAATGTCACATACATTTAATAAATAAATAAACTTGCATGGAATCCATGCATTCCATACATACAAAAGAGAATATTGATAACACATGGTTGAAGTGTGGAATCCTATATAAAGTTGATGAAGGTTCTCAGTCATACAGGTGGTTATCTGGAGGCTGAGTCATAGCAACTGGACTTCTTTTCTTATTGGCTAGAAATGTTTTGCTGCTTATCAAGCAGCTTCTTCAGTCTGAACCTCCAGACAGTCCTATATAAAGTATACTAGTATATACTAATATGTAAAGAGAGCAAACCTCAGTCCTCTCTAACACTGATGATGTTACCTAGTTTGGTAATTAAACATCTGCAGGAAAACAACCAAGCTCAGAGAGCACCAAGGACACTACTCAATACATATTTTAGCATCATCAGAGAGGCAAAAGCCCCACTAGTTACTTCTTAGTCTCTCTTACTTCATCTCAAGCATTCACCCACAACACAGGCTTTCTTTTCTTCCCTTACCAGTTAGGTCTTCCCTTTGAATCATTTCAATCCAGAGTTATTCCTTTTTGTCTTCCTATTCCCAGGGTAGCTACCTCTCCTCCATGGCTCCTGCTAGGAAGAAAGAGAGGAATGTGTCCATATGTGTGCGTTTGTGTTTGGATGTGGTCTGAATGACTGAGAGAATGGTTTCTAAATGCATGTGCAGATTGGGAAATCAATACTTTTAAAATAAGGTGCTTTATTTCATAGGCCTTTAATTTGAATCATTAGTTACTAATTCAATTAATAGTGTATTTTGCCCTGTCCCTATCCTTTTTAGGAATATGGGGAATACCCCTTAAAGCTCCAGGATTGGTTTCAATTGGTCTCTAGACTGACAAGGTGGAGAAGCTGAGCATTCGCAGGAACATTCCTAAGTACAATAATATTTTATCTAAAAAAATTATAAAACAAACTATGATTGGCTTAGGGAGCCTGACTTTTGATACATTTTGTACATTAATGGGAACTGAACAGTTCAACTAATAGTTGACTCCATGGTTATACAATAAGCTAAATAATGAAAGACCAATAAAATAATACTTTATCCACTATAACCCTCTAAATATCACCACAACTTGCTATTGTGATGATCACCAACTTTAAAAGGAGATTGCAGACACCCATGGAGAATTAGACCGTGATGACTGCTTGCCCAGAAGTTTTACAATAACTCTAATACTGAGTATGGCTGTTTTTAGCACTAGTTGCTGGGGAACGCGAGTAAAAAGGGGGCACTTTGCTCTCTGTCCAGATGTTGATGAAAATTCTCAGTCATCCAGATAGAGTTGTCTGAAAGTTGAGTCATGGCAACTGGACTTCTTATCTTGTTGATTCGAAACATTCACTGCTTATCCAAGTAGCTTCTTCAGTGAAACATTTCAAACTAACAAGAAAAGAAATCCAGTTGCCTGACTCAACTTCCAAACAACTCTGCCTAGATGTAGGCTTCCTATGGGTGGTGTTCTGTATGTTTTTATGACTGTCTGTGCTTTTCACATTCAGATGAGACCTTGAGCAAACCCGGTCCTTGAGCAAGAAAGTATAATATGATCTTCTCATTATGTAAAAACTCTTGGCAACGCTCCTCCATATATATATCTCCTCTTAGCAATTTTGTATCCGGTTTGGGAATTCCAAGAACATCTGCAATTGTCTTTTGCTTAACCACACATCTGCGAGACGAGGAGCATCATGTCCCTACATGCAGTGCCCTGTCATTAGAAACGAAAGATGCATTCCCTTCTCACCAAAGCAATGCGTAAACCCTTCATGCTCAGTCGCACCTGGAGCACTCGCCTCTCGGTTCTAATCTCCCACTGAGGCTTTTGACAAAACACTCCATGACCTTCCTACCATTAACTGGGGAAATAGCAGACATGGGAAGAGCAATGAAGTAATATCACTGAACTGCTCCCACAGCAGTTCCAATATACAGACACATCAGGACAAGCAGCACCTGATCCATTGAGAAGAGGAGAAAAACAGCTAACAAAAGGCTTTAGAGCTCATGCCTATGCATGTTGTTGTTATGCAAAAACACTGTTTGAGATCAGGCATGATTTCTGATCTCAGTCAAGTGACAGCTGGGGAAACACAGAGATTTTATTAATAGCTTTGTGATAACAAACCACATCACAGAGGGAGAACCACAGCTCCCTTTAGACATAGCTGAACTTACCCTTTCCTAAAGGAAACAAATGGTAAGGGAAAGCGGGGATTACATTTAACTTGCCATCAGCCGGAAGGCATCGGTGGAAAAAGAGGAAGAGAAAAGAAAAGAGATAATCCTAAATAAATACCCAAGAGGAATCTATCAATCAGATGAAGGTCTCGACATTCAGAATTAAAAGTCATGAGGCTAAAAAGGAAGCGGTATAGGACTTCATGTAGCAATCTTCCAGGCCTTCAGCCAAAAAGATACTTGGGCTCTTCCAGGTAGCGCTATTGAACTTAAGAGTGCCGAAAATGCATCTTGCAACCAATTCAAGAGGAAGAGAAGGAGGACAAGAGTTTGGAGCCCAGATTGTGTTAAGTTCCTTACTGGATGATGGGGAAAAGAAGGAAAACCCCTCTTCATTGGAGCCCTGAGTTGCCTCAAACCCTTCTCCTGCTATGGGGCATCATTATTTCCCAGAGTTAAAATAAGAATCCATCAGCTACTATTTCCAAATATCTTTAAGAAGTTGATAAGCAGTGCCATTAGCATTCTGGAGCAAATAAATTGCCTTATACAGTAAAGATAGTTGAGGACATAAGCTAAACACTACCGCTGCAAAGCAATGGAGCCACCTCAGAGATTGATCTACCCTTCTGCTATGAAGCAGACCATTCATCTAAGCCATCTACCCATCCAATCTCTGTGCAATGTCCAGACTGCCAGATAATGCAGCGAGAATGATTACACAGTATATTTAAAAGTGGTTATTACTGAGCAATAGTCCTTAGTGATTCATATATGCAAGTCAACACTGAAGGGAAACAGAAAACACAGGGACTCTTCAGAAATATGGGATAATTTTGAACCTGCCAAAAACAGAGAATTATGCAAATTGTGCATATATTATTGAGAGGGTTTGGTCATGCATACAGAATGCATGAGAACTGAATTAAAAGTATAGGCAGTTCTTGTTTCGTGACCACAACTTGGACTGGCAACTCAATCATTAAGTAAAGCAATCGCTAACTGAAACCATGACTGGGTTTATGATCTTGATCCAGTTTTGCTTTAGAGACCTGTGAAAGTCATAAATATAGAACTGGTCACAAAGTGACCATCACCATTGGAACTGCAAATGGCTGCTAAACAAGTCAATCACTAAACTAGAACTGCCTGTATGTGAAAGGACAAATTAATAGAATGAAGATTGAATTGATTAAGGAGATGACTGGAAAAAACTGGTTGGATGGAATTGTCCAAAAGGCAAAGGTGAGGTTTCATGAATGGAAAGGAGTGGAAAAATAGAGAGAATGGGCTGGTGTGAATTTGATTTAGGTGTTTCCTTTCTATATCTTCTTCCTAACTTTTGATTGCTGTGACTAACCATTTTCTACTCAATTTCTGCATTTTGCAGATTCCAAAAGAGAATAGTGGGAAGGTTAGGCATCTACATATGTCAGTGTTTGCATCAGATGCAGAATTTACTTGGAATATATTCTTTCAGGCCACCATAAAGAACAATACTTTTTGCATCCAAATTATAAAGTAATAAGAAGTTGAACAAAATAACTAACTGTTATTCTAGAGATTTCTCAGTCCAGAAGCAAAACATTTGGGGTTAAGGTGAATTAGATTAATTTCAATGGAAAATCTTTTTCATTATTTTCATTGTCAAGGATTTTTAGATTATTTGCCTTCCAAAACATAACATGCTTCTTGCTTCTGGTGTTCTGAAGAATAGTTAGGTGCTTTGTTTTGGTAAGTGATGCTCCCTGGCACTAGTGGAGAAGCTGATTTTGGAGAGCTTTGCTTTTGTAGTATGTATGTTTGCATGTCCTTTTTACAACATACTGTACAATCTTCACATAATTTAAAACAAAAACTAACAATTGGAATATAATTCAAAGATCAGAAAGGAAGTTGAAGATGATGGTAAAAGGTAAAGGTTACCCTGACAGTCGTGACTGACTCTAGGATGTGATGCTCATCCCTGTTTCCAAGCCAAAGAGCCAGTGTTCATCCAAGGATGCTTCTGTGGTCATGTGGCCAGCATGACTAGATGCCAAAGGCACATGGACACTGTTACCTTTCCCGCAGTACCTATTTATCTACTCACATTTGCATGCTTTTGAACTGCTAGGTTGGCAAGATAAAGATGATGAGGAAGCAGGTATTGTTGACTATTACAGATAAAAATAGGAAAAAGGTTGTAACAGTAAAAGAAATGCAGTTACATTATTCATTTTCAGGTTGGGATTAAGAAAGGAATATGCGATATTATTTACAAGGAATTCTTAGGCTATCACATAAAGCAAGAGAATCATTGTTCTGCTGTTAAGAAACTGTGAAAAAGGTGAATAAAGTGTTTGGGCTTTGCCCAGACAACATGAGCATAGTCAGTTTATGAGAGCCAGAGATTTCAGAAAGATACCACTGCTTCATCCCTGCTCAACAATGGCCTGCAGTCCACCACTGCTTTTCTCCCAAGGAAATGTACCTCTTGACAAAAAAAAAATTGCCCACCCCTGCTGTATATTAATTCTCCATGCCTGCCAACCAATTTTCAGTATGCAAGCTGCCTAATTCTTTACTTCTGTTTATCTTGATAAAAGGAAAATGGCAAAATATGGAAAGGTGTTGAAAAATAAAGCTGTGACATTTTTGGCTCAGCAATTTGTTTTTTCTAAGTATGGTATTTATAATCTCATAGGCAACATAAAGAAATTGATTCAGATTCAATTATCCTACCTATATACAATACACACTTTTAATGGTTCTGTGAAGCCTTTATCCTATTGCATGTACTGACCCCAGCACCAACATGTCCTGTTGATATTTTTTTTCTTTTCATCATACCTCTCTTCATCTAATAGAGCTCATGAATGAGATACCTTTAAGCAGGGCTACCAGATCTGGGATGCAATGATGGAGTATTCTGAGTCTCTTCAATGTCATGTACTGCTTCTCTACATTTTTGAAATCCAGATCTGGTAGCTGTTTTAGTGTTCAAATAGCATTTCCCCTTTAAATTGACAACCTCTAACAATTATCAGTTTAAGGTATAAAATTGATCATAGTTTGCCACTGATTACACCACAAAATCAGGTGACCCCAAACTGGTGGGACCAAGGAAGTCCTTAATGACTGTTTCATAGATGATATGGACATCATTCTTTCTCTTTGGTCTCTATCCAGCTTCTTCTATTGTTTTCTTTAAGAGATGGATATAGAACCACATAAAGCATAAATAAAGCTATTTGCTTAGGCTTGAAATGGCACAGCAATGAAATGGTCTAATAGGCTAAAACAATGGAATGAAGGGACAACCCTCAACTTGCAGATGTCTTTCTTTCTTGCAGAAAGGAATTTGGAGGTTAGCTTTCATTGAGTAAGGGAAGGAATGGCAGAATAATCCTTAGACTGCTGCACTGCTGACATAGTTCCATTTGAAACTCTTTTATCTATTGTTGTTCCTTTAACTTCATTCAATTTGGGTTATAACAGATTGCGGGGACAGAAGAAATGTATAGGAAGAAGTCTACAGATGAGGGCAGAATCTTGTGGTCAGACCTCTTCCATTACTCCTGGAGTTCCATTGCTTTAATTCTCAAGCCATCCACAGGCATTATCTGGACAATATCATTCATGTTGGTATTGTTTTCTGCATACTGAAGGAAGGATAGATGGCACTTCTACTCAATAACAGGGAAAGACTCACAATCACTAAGCACATTGGCATAGTGAACCAAGGAAGTACAGAGAGAAATCAGAGCTGTTCATTTAGGGCAGCAGTGAACCCAGACAGGCATATTACTTAGCAAAATTATGCAGGAATCTTCCAAGAATATTATTCTAAAGCTGATTATATATATAATATTACATGGAAGAAAGATAATATGCAATTGATTTGCCCTTTCTTTTACAAAAAGTGGAAGTAGCAAATCCGACAATAATTACATTAAGACCAGATGTGACAGGGAATCTGAGTCTCATTCACTATGAAACAAATCCAACTTCCATTTTAACAAATACTACTCCAGACTTTGCAGCTTGGCAAAGCACCATATATAGAACAGCACATTAATCTGAGGCTAAGTGAGAACGAAGATGATGGATGCAAGATTAGGCACTGGCTCCAAGATTCAAGATACATTAAATCCAATCCAGCCTAAAGATCCAAGGCCCATTTAATATATCTCCATTACAAACCATGCCTTTGCATTACAAATTTGAATTTAGATGTGTTTGAAAGAGGTCTGGGTCATCTAATCCAAAGTAAGCCTAGCAGGCTTCCACACTCATGAGTGTTTCTACACAAGAAGACACTATATAGCATCTGTTATAAATGTTATAGTAGGCTACTGTATTACACTTCATGTTTGCACTTCCTGTTTTACTATCAATAAATAGTAAAAATAAATATGCCCCCACACTCAATTAATATACAAGCAAAAGAGGGTATTTGGATTTGCCATAAAAGCTTATAGTATAAACTTCAACAGTGGGGAGAAAACATAATAATAACAATTAATAGAATGGACTATTTGCAAACACCATAAATACTGATCATTAGTCATGTTGCCTTGAATTTGTGAAAGTTACAGTCAAAAACCTGGAAGGTACCTCAGTTATGTACTCCTTACAAATGCTAGTTTTAATGAAGAATTTTGACAAAATCTTAAACACAAAACTTCACAGAAAAAAAAAACAGCTGTGATGGAGTGAGTTTTAACAATAGGAAGAATAGGTAGCTATAAATGCAATCAACATGCAGATTGCAGTGTTTTCACAAGCAGTTAACTTAATTCCACCCTCCCTCCCTTAAATGGATGCAGAAGTTCATTCTGTGTGCTTTAGGAGCCCTAAATCAGGAAAAATAAATGGGAATAGGAAGGACAAAGAACAAGATGATGGAGCTGAACGGAAATCATTATTTTTGTCAATTTCCAATATGATTATATATTATGGATAGACAAAAGGAACAAAGGAACTGCTCCTACAAGAAAGAGACCCTTTTGATTTTGCAAGACTGGTCCCACAAAAGATCAGAAAGAGACCTTTTCCTCCATAAAGTTCTCTTGTGCAGTTTTATTTCAATATGGGTTTCCTCTGTTTTCTCTCTCCAGTAATTTGAATAAATTTCACACTGGCAGGCAATTGATTCCCTTCAGTCCAAGATATGGCCACATTTCAATGGTAACTTCATTTAAACAAGACAAAAAAAAGCCATTCAAGAGAGGGGAACTTTTATTTCTCAGTCAAAGGGAAAAAAGAGGTCAAACTTTTATCAGTTCTATTAATCACACAGTTTAGAAAATATAATGTTAAATAATGCCTATTGCATTCATTAATTTCAAAAAATTCCAGTCATTTTTCAACTACATTATTTCACTCACTGTGTCATCAAAACATAAAGATAGATTAGAAGCTACTGTCAGCTCTATTTACCTTAGGGGGAAAAGAGATGACGAGCAGGTACTTTCTGAATATCAGTTGTTTATTCTGGTTTACATACCTCCCTCAATCATATTTCTGAAGCTAACATTATTAGTTTATTTGTACTTTATAAACAAGGGTAGACAACTGATGCTATCAATATCTACTATAGTGGGTTAAAGACAAGGATCCAACATGCCAAAGACCTAAGGAACAACATGATGGTAAAAAGCCCAAATATGGCACAAGGCCAGTTATGTGAGGGACTACTTTTCCCTAGGACACCTACCCATCTTATGAGGTTAGATAGAGTGGGCATGCCCCTAGTCCCTTCCCCTAAATATAGCCACCTTATGGGAGCTAGGAAGTGTGCCTTTTCTGCAGCAGCCCCTGCCCTATAGAACACTCTTCTCCCTGAAGTTTCCTCTACCCTCCTAGCCTTTTGTAAAGACCTGGCTTTCCCCCAAGCTCTGGGATAAGATGAAGGGATTGCATATCAGAAGCTTGACTTGGCATCAAGGTTTTGTTTTTAATGCATTTGGCTTTTATAATATTAATATGGTTTTTCTGTTACTTAAATTTTGATTGGGAGCTGTCCAGAGTTTGTTATGGGCAGCTATATAAATGTTAAAATAAATAAATCCATCATGCTTTTTATTCCACCTCATTGATCTTGCCAAGAAACAACATGCACACTGTGGGACCCACAGACTGCATCGACATTCAAAGCAGGATGATGGCACCAATCTTGTAATAGGATTGATGAATCCAATAACTGGTCTAGATTACTAGATCTCACACAACCTGTCTTTACATTTCATTTTTATAAAGATACCTAAACTTTAAACTTATTAGAAACATAGATTTTATTATTCTTTTAATAGAATAAAATAAGTTTCATTGGTGCAGAAATCAGCACATGCATTTTAAGAAACAGGAATACTTAATTTTATATGAACAGAATAGAAGCAAAACATATCCAAGACAATGGCCAAGGATTTGCCATCTTATCAACCAATCTTTATTACAGTTTGGAGTCAGTTACAAAGAGTTTTTGTAAATTATTCTATGCTACATAAAGTTTGAACTATCTTGTTTAAATGGCAACATAATCTCTTCTAAATTATATTATTCATGCTGACATGGGAGTGAATTATTCTTGTCTGTTTATTGAATATAAGAACAGAAGCATTGTGTTAAGAGAATTCATCTTTATATAGCCACTGATCTATGCAACCATAGCAGTTGTTTCTATATTCTAACATTACACATATCTTTTCAACAAGGACTATAGCTATTTCATCATATGCTATTTTCCTGGAGAAGAGAATAAGAAATATTTTTCAAGATGGATAGGAAGTACATCATTGAATTATTGGTAATGTCATGTTGCTGATCTTCCCCCCCCGTTCCGG
>JANHZU010001502.1:529933-541073 GCA_032468055.1 Acrochordus granulatus | reverse complement strand
TTCCAAAGATACTGCCGATACTCTTGGTTCTTCAGGAGGGTCTTGGAAATCAGGCTTCTCTGAGGCAGTATCATTATGAAATGTCTGATTTGAAGCAAGCAAATGAGAGTTTTCAGTTTTGCTTGTATTACAAATTGGCCGCTGAACTTCAAGACTGATGCCACAAGATTGTTCTTGTCCATTTTTATGAAGCAGAGATTCTACAGTATTAATATCATCATCATCAGAATCAGGGTGGAGGTCTTGTTGAGGTTCAAAAAAGTCAGGAACTGAATCTATCTGAAGACAGACAGATGTCTTTTTCACAGGTTCTAATGAGCTAGAAATCTGCTTTACCAATTTTTTTTCAGGGTCAGTAGTATTTATAATTTCTTTACACACTTTTATCTCTCCTGAAGGGATACTCTGGGAAGTTAAACTATCAAGATTTTCTTCATATATAATTTCATTCTTCTCTTTATCAATAACAGAGATCAGTGGCTCATCTGGTATGGCTGTCTGATCAGTGGGTGAGGCAGATGATGCAGCACGCCTTATTTTAACAATAAAGTGATCATTTGATTTCTCCATTATTACTGCTTGCATTGGAAGGCTTGGACAATATGGAAATCCAGGAGCAGCAGGGATATTTGCCCATGATGAAGAACAGCTTGATTTACTGCTTGAATTATCAGACTCCAAAGCCAAGTGGATGTCTTGTTCAGAAGCATCCTCCTCTTCTAGATGAGCATCTTCACTGAAGTGTGCATTTAGAACATCTTCAGGAACAGATCCAAATGAATCAGGTTTCAAGAAACTAAGATGAGCATCTGACTTCAAAGGAGAGGGAATAGTCAGTGATACTGCCAAGTCTTCCAAAAGAATAGAAGAAACAAGAGATTTTTTTTCCAAAACACATACTTCACCTTTCTTCAAGGTAGGACTAGTAGGAATTTCAAACATACAGCTTTCATCTAGAATATTTGGATCAATGGGCATTTGCAATCTAGCTAAAAATGTTGAATCTCTTTCAGGTGAAACTATGGGCCACTTAATACCATCAAGTATTCTTGATTCTACCTGGATTTCCCTTGAAATTGTTTCTTCAGTCTCATACACAGGATTATTTCTACAATTCTGTCCTTCTGGCATTTGTTTTTCTGGTGTTCTGAATTCCCACTGATTTTCATCAATGAAGTCAATGTTCTTTTCTGAAAGGCCAGAGCCTTGTAATAAACTTTTGAACATTTCACCCATTTGAGCATCATTGACTAAATTGAATGTCAGCCCAGACATCTGTTGTTCTGTAAGAGGTCCACAGCTGATATCAGATTTGAGAGTATCTCCAATCATATCTAATCCTTCCTTTTCGTTTTTTCCAGTTTTCAAAGCAAAATCCTCTGTGGAACTCTGCTTAAAATGTGCAGGTTCATGGCGAGAATGTCGTGTGTTATCTGCATGAGAATGTTTATATTTTGTAATTATATTTTTGTGGGTAGCTATTTTATTTATTTCCTGATCAGCCTTAGACAGTTGGCTCCGTACAACTTTTGGAAGGACACATTCTTCAGGCTTTTTCATTCTAGCATTTAAGCCTGGTTTCTTTGATTTCTGTCTGTCAATTTTCTTACTGACAAGGCATTTTGAGTTTTCTTTTCTTCTTTTACAACGATTACCATCATCATTCTCATTTCCCAAACTTATCAAATTACACAACTTTAGGAGAATGTCTTTTATTTTATCAAACAGATAATCAAGTTGTTCATCCACAAGTTTCCACAACTTTTTCTTCATATCTGATTGTTGTTTCTCAAATAGATACTCAATTGCAGTATTTTTTTTAATCTGGTTGAGTTCAGATTCTATAACTTCACAGAGATTTACCTTTATGGCCTCATTTGATTTACACATTTTAGAGAAGTCAATATATTTTACCAGAGATGTAAAATTCAGAACTGATGAATCTATTATTTTATGAAACTGCTGTATTGGAAACTGTATCTTAAATTTCATATAATTTTTCCGTAGTTGTTTTCTTATAGCTTTCAGCATCTGCATAAACTCATGAAGAGTAGAAGGTTCAGTAATGATTTGAACTATTTTTTCAAGACAATCAATATTCACAGTTTTATTTTTTTTCACTTTTTTCATTATGGTTCCATCTTTAGGCTTTTCTTTATTTTTTTTCCCAGAAGCCAATTTTCCAGGACCTTCAATGGAAGATACAGATTTGGCCTTGTGGTTGCATGTATTTTTGGATGTATTACATCTCTCAGGAGACGTTTTTCTTTTCAATTTTTTACTATTGTCGGATTTTCTTTCTATTTTAGGTTCATCATCAGCATCACTAACAATTTCTCCTTCTTCTAATTCATCTGAAGACATGCTTAGCTGAGATTCTTCTATGATCTGGTGATCACTGCAAAGTGGTTTTTGATTTTCTTTGTTGAGTTCATTTGAATGGTTCTTTCCGAGACAAACAACCATACTATCTGGAGCAAAATCTACAACCAATAGAACAATATCTTTTTAACATAATTAAACATATCACTCCAAAAAATAAGTGTCAAAGCAAAGTATTTTACAATATAATTCATTTACTGTTCATTTCAGGAATAAATATTTCTAGTTATAATTGCCAATAATTCTATGTTTCGCTTTTTAAAGAGGCAGCTTTCTAAATGATTACTAGATGGAAACAAGATTTTTTCTCAGTATCTCAAGTAGTCAACCAGATTTCTGCTGACCCAATATGGTAGACTTACCATAGAAGAAAGTACAATAGCTGCCATCTACTTTGCAATCAGATTCTAGTTATACTATCTGCAATTCAATTTTGCTGAAAATCAAATTTAGAATCAAAAGAACATGCTTAGGATTAACACACTAGTTAATTACTATGTTAGTATAGTATCTATTAATTTTTTCAGATCTAGAATTTGCTAATAGCTATCCATTAAGGCTTCTGGCATTAGAAATTAGAAACTAGCATTTCCCCATCAAATCACAATGAAAAATGATGTACAAATTAAATCATTTATTATCAAGGTGATTGAACAGACATAAAAAAGGATGTGGTTTTCCTCCACTCTAACTAAGCTGCTTTATTGGAAGAGATATATAAAAAGAAACATACCTATGTAATTGGCTTTTGAAGAGTTAAAAACAAAGCCATACTTATCATATCAGTAATTTTTTTTCACTGTAAGAGTAAGTGAGAACTATGCCAGTTCTTTAACCCAGCTTTTAAAAAGTTGGAAGTGGCTTACTCATTCTTGTGAGGACTTTCTCCTACCTGACTCATGGCTTAACACAAGCTTGTAAATTATTTCACACTTAGATCACCAAACTAAATTCTGAGCAAATCCTAAAAATCAGTATTGCAAACCAGAATCAAACTATAATTTGTAATTCATATTTTGGGGCTTGATCAAATTGTGTTCTGCAGGTTTGGAGTTAACTGTATTTTGCTTAGATGAGGAATTATTATATCAAGCAGCAGGAAAGAAAGGAATTACACTACATAAGCCCATGGCTCATTTCCAAACCTCCAACTAGAAGGAAGTAAACAGATAGGAGGAGAAATGAATTTGCTACCTCTGCACCTTGTAATCAATTATGGCCTTTGTGTTTTTATGACATAAAGACACTTGCTCCAAAGGCATACTACCCTTCCAGAGAAGGAAAACATTTTTTGTAACAAATACGACAAAAATATAATAAGTATACCTGTATTATAGCTTGTCACGGGTCCTTTGTAAGAACTTTCCATTCTTAAGATTTTACCCAAGGGTCGTATTGGACTGTTAAGAGGGCTGATTGCTTTTGGGATGTACCTCATATGATTTAGATCAATGCTCAGTATTGAATTATCATCATCAACTGAAACTGGGTTTGAGTCTCTTGTCTGAGACATAACATTTAATCCTTTACTGCGTAATGATGCCATTTGGTTTCCATAATCAGGAGAGCTGGGATTCAAATCTTCAGCTTTTGGGTCAGTTACTAAAGTATTTACACGCAATATTTTATCATCTTCTACAATAGTCTTGTGAAGATGTATGCTTTCATTTTCAGAATACTTTGTGATCTCTTTATCTGCATAATTACAGGATTCTTCTTTTGTCACAGATGAGTCTGAATCTGTCCCATTAACTTCATCTATTACACTAAATGTATCAAAATCTACAGAACTCACAGTCTCCAGGTCATTGAAAGAATGATTTAACAGCATATTTGGATCCAACGGATTTTCTAGACTAGATGTCATAGACATTTCCTCAGATTCTTGCATCTCAATCTCAGCAGGAGGGAGGAGTTTTTCATTACCAACAAGTTCATGCTGTAGTGTTGCATTTTGTGGGAATGCTTTAGATGATTTAATATCCAAATTTTCTGCTGGAATCTCATTTTGTTGATTTGTTTTGATCTCAGAAACATAAGTTATTTTTCCCAACTTGGTCTGAGGGGGACTGTTATAGATTGGTTCCAATGGTATTTTTGTTTTGCTAATGGTATTAGATGGTTCAGTTGGTACTAACGTTATTTCCTGATTTGGAACTTCCATCTCACATTCATTAGTAGCCTCTGCAGGTGTTTTGGATTTGTCTATTTGTTTCTTAGCTGGAGATAAAGTTAAGTTTAACTTCTGCATGAAGCTCAATTTTAAGTCTTTGTTTTTTGATTGCTCTTCATCCTTTTCCATCTTGGTGGATATCTGCTCATCCTTAACTTCAGCTATCACGGCAATGTCTTTTGATGGAAAGGATTTCTTTTTCTCTATCTTTGCACTGTCTTTTATTTTATTGTTTTCTTTTACTATATTTTGTGGAGTTTCTTTTGAATTTTGTTTTTCATTTTGAGAATTTCTGCTTTCTCTAGGTTTGTCTCTTTCACTTTTCTTTTTTGCTTTTGTTCGATATTTCTCTGATTTTGAATGGGTGCGCTCAAATGCACATTTTCTGCTCTCTTCATTTGAGTTACTAAGTTTTTGCTCTCTATTAGAACTGTGTGGGAGTAATGACTTCTCTCCTTGGAGCCCAGGATCATCTGTTCCTTTATTTTTCCTACAATCATATTTCATCTTGTTGTCTTCTATGTAACCCTTATTTAATTCCTTAGGATTTCTGACAGTTGCATTATTTGCAAGGGTATTAGTAACTTTAATGTTTTTTTGTTCTACATATCTCTCAAGTTGTCTGTTTTTTTGTCTACTACTGCTTTCCTCTTTGCTTTGTTTTTTTAAGTCCTTCTGGTTTATGATTTGTAATTTTTCAAGCCTATTATCATTAACACGTTCAGTTTTAAGCATTAATTTGTCCTTAGGAATTGACTGTTTTTCCTTAGTAGAAGAGACATTATCGGTTCTTTTTTCTGCATGGCAACTGTTTTTGACCTTTAGGTCTTTTCTATCTTTCCATAGTCCATTTCTGACTAGTTGTTCTGAGCTAACTTGTGACTTTCCAGGAGTATCCAATATGCAATCTAGAGGACTTCCAACATTTCTGTGTGATTTTATTTTGTATCTGCAATCATTATTCTTACTATAAGGTTCATTATCTTTCATTTCCCTTTTCCCCTTTTCTTTATCACAAGAGCTGTCAACTTTTGACAGTTTTGTTTGAATGACATCTTTATGAAGCTGCTCAGGATGAGATTGAGATAAATAAGAAGTATCTTTTTTTTCCAAATGAACTTTCTTATTTTCTGTATCCCAAGATGGATAGTTATGAGATACATCTTTGGGTAAGTCCTGTTTATTTTTAGGATCTGTTTTTGAATTATTTTCTGGAATGAAATCTCTGGATTTATTTTTTTGTTTTGATCCTTCAAAATTCCGTGTATATGTTCTACTGTAGGTAATCTGATGAATTGGAGCTTCTGTTAACCTGTTGCAAGAGAGATTATTTTAATATACTACATTGTAAAACAACTATCCAAAATTTGAATAAAGCAGAGTAAGATTAGACTAACAGAAAGGCAATATACCCTCTACCACAATCAATAAATACCCAAATTTGAATCAAGTCCAGAATCCTAAGCTAATAATCTGCAACATAAATATGTAGGTCAGTGCATGCATCCCATTAACTCTTTCTTCCATGCAACTGGAGAGACAAACCAAGGAACAGCTGGGTATTATGTTCAAAGTAGTTTTGATTCACTACTCAGGGGCACATGTAGGAAACATAAAGCTAAGAATGCATTCAATTATTTTTTGCAGATAAGTACTCCCAAAGAATTATCTAGATATTTTAAACAATGTTGAATGAAACCCAAACTTAATTATATTTAAAGCAGAATTGGTGAAATAAATTAAACTGAAGTTAGTTATCGAACTTATTGCTCATCCAGCTGTCAGCAACTCAGGGCAGCTTCCAGTAAAATCATAATAAAATGATGAAAGTGATAAAATAAGGGAGATAAACAAATAGGACAGAGAGCTAAAATGGAGGTAGAATCTCCAGTTCAGAAACCACCTCCAGGATGCCATGCTGCCACCAAGACCACAAGCCAACCTGCACAGCCAGGTTTTCACTCCTTTGTGGAAGGCCAAAAGGGTGGTATGATGTTCCATAGGGCAGGTTCCATAGGCCCTTCAACTGGATCCTGCCAGCTGGAATTCCCTGGCTGACAGGACCTGTAGTAAGCCCCTACTGCTAGTGCAGGTGGGGTGGGCCAAATCCACTGAGGTCAGACAGTTCTTCAAATAACCTGGACCCATGTCTTAAAGGGCTTTATATGTGATAACCAACATCTTGAACTGCACCCGGAAACAGACCGGCAGCCTGTGTAGCTTCTGAAGCAGTGAGCTCATGGGACCCCCAAGACTGTCCATACAGCTGCTCTTTGCACCAGCTGTAGTCTCTGGATGCTCTTCAAAGGTAGCCCCAAGTAGAGCACATTGCAACAATCCAGATGAAATATGACTAAGCCTGAGTGACTGAGTGCAAGGACTCCCAATCCAGGTATGAGCACAACTGGCACACAACACAAAGTTGTGCAAAGGTTCTCCTAGCCACAACTGCCACCTGCTCATCAAACAGGAGTTGTGAGTCTAAGAGAACCCCCATGTTGCACACTGGATCTGTCTGAGGCAGTGCTACCCCATCCAGAACCAAAGATGTAAAGCCCTTGGATTTCAAAGTCCCCCATACTGACAGCCACTCAGTCTCACTAAGGTTCAGTTGAAGCCTGTTGTCCCCCATCCAGATCCTCATAGTCTCCAGATACTTGAAAGGGTAGTCACAGCCACACTTGTGTCACCCATGATAGATATATAAAGTAGTGTATCTTCAGGAGCGGCCATGGGCTGGAACTCTCACTCTCTATCAACACTGATTGGGACTGGCCTTGAAGAAAGGAACCAAACCAGTGTAGAACTTCACCACCCAACCCCAACTCTCGCAGCCAGCCCAAAAGGATACCATGGTTGATGGTACTGAAGGCTGCTGAGAGGTAAAGTAGATGGACGCACTACCCCCATCCCGCTTTCGCCAGAGTCATCCACAAGCATGACCAAAGCCATTTCTGTCCCATAGCTGGGCCTGAAACTTGACTGGAAAAGGTCCAGATGATTACTGATGATTAGTTTGTCATAGTAAATAGCAGCAAGTAGCTTCTGCTGATAAGAAGACTGTATCAGTATACCAGGAGAAGTCAAGTTATATTTTTACAATTAACTATATTTATTTCAGTGGGTTTTCTCTGTATAAAGTTTGTTTTTTATCCTAAAAATTATCTCATGAAATATAAATACATAAATGCTAATAGTTTAAATTTGTCTTTAAGATATCAAAGTTTCATATGGGCCTAGAAATGTTTGCATGGAAAGAACACTTCTATTTTGAGTTATCCTTTTTTCTTTCCTTTTTTCATTTTTGAACCACAGATTAAAATCTTTCAAAAACAATGTGTGGCTTAACTTTTAGTACCTTCGCTGAAGATTACTGATTTCTTCATCCTTGCGGTTAATTTCCACTCTAGCTGTTTTGATAAGTGCTGAAATATTCTTTTTAAGGGACTGATTTTCATTTTTTAGAAGAGAATTCTAAGCCAGAAAGAACACATAAATCTTTAACATATTATAAGCATGGAACTGAATATATGAACAAAAATGAGAAAGTTATCAGTTCATGAAACGTGTATTTAAATTTATTTAATGTCTATTAAATATTTTCTGTTGTAACAAGCTAAAAATATATTCTAAACATTTAATGGTTCCTAGTTAAGCACATATAGAACTGCAGATTTAACCATTAATCCTACTGATGCTTTCCTGAAAATATCACTTCCCAGAATATGTTAATGTGCAGGACTGTTAGTTTTCAAGATTAACTGCTAAATGAAAACTACAACACTCTAATAAATTATCACTACCATTTTCAAAACTAAAACCACTTTCATGCCGTAACCTCTTCCCATTTGCACTTTCTGCCATGTGTGGGTGTGTGTATGTGTCTTGGATCCTACCACTTTTTGCTATATCACCTGTTCTTGTATTTCCTGAAGTTTCTTCGTCAATTCTTGAAGTTGTTGTTTACATTTTGCATGTTCAGCCTGCAACTGCCAAGATACAGATTTCCTCGTTTATATTAAAAAACATACTTTGGATGCAGCAGACATTTAGTAAGTCATACAAATGTTTTCTGAATTATAAGGAAATGTTTTCACACCCAACTATAAAGTATGTGTTCCATTCATTTTTATTACAACACGGACAAATAGTGATATTTGTAAAGCAGTAGAAGCCAAAATCCAGTTAAAATGGATTAAACTTAAAAAGTTTAATTATATTTTTGTTCTTGATTACACAAAATTTCATTATTAATAAATTCCAAATCAAGCCCTTTCTCCTTGGGATCCAAACTACAAGCTTCTATTTAATTCTATAAAATAAATTTTAAAATCAGAAAATTTTGAAGTTCAATAATTCTTTCAATTACTGTACACACATTAGAATAAGCACAAATACAAGTAAATGCTACAATTATTACAATTATCTAACCACACATCCCCTTAATGTATTAATAACATAAAATACATACTTCATTGAAAGTGGCTTCCTTGGCTGTTTCTTCCTCAATCAGGATTTCATCAAATAAGTTTAAACTATTTTTGATTGACACTTTTGTAGCACAATTGACTGAAGCAGGAGAGATGAAAAGAAGAGACTGGGTTGTGTTTTTTTTTAAAGAATTCTTTGTTTTCTTTGAAAGACTACTAAACTTCATTAAACTGGTAATAGAGGGTAGCCAGCACACACTCTGGAAATCATATGAGAAGGTTCATATCTTGACTCTGTGTCTCCATGAATCTTGTCCAGTCCCAGCCCACTATGAAAATACAGTATCTTCAACAAAAGGGGCTCCTATATCATCTACAACACTCCAAATGTTGTAGTTGTTCCCTGGAAGCCCAGAGATATAAGGGACAATGATACATGTTCAGCATTGACCACTGCATAGTACCTCAATACTCAACTGAAAATTATTATTTCCATTTAACTTCATAAATACTCTCTTTATATTTTCTAGGTACAGCTTAGTGTTCATAAAATTGCTCCTATTTTAGAGTTTCTTATGCTGGTCAAAGACCATCATAAAGAGACTCATTCAATTCATTAAGCTGGTTTTGAATGCTTCCTCTGTTTTAAATGAGATTCATTGTGTGAAGACAATGAATACTAGTTTTTGAATGTAAACAAGCAAACAAAATACCCGACATCTCTAAAACCTACTCTGCACATGAAACTAGCTGGTACAGTTTTGGATCCTAGCTATAGCCAAATAACATTTTTATTTTGTTTACTCTTATTACGTATGAAAGCCAAATCTTGTAAATTTTAACATATATACACATACACAACTTCTTTGGATAGCAAACCACTTCTATTGTACTGCATTATGATCAGACAGCAGATTTATGTTCAAATCCCAACATATTTAATAAAATGTTCATGTTTTTTCAATGAAATACTCTTAGATGCCTTACAACCAGTACAGTAAAACAATCACTGATCTTACTGCCATGGCGCAGAACCTAATCTGGGCTGATGTCCATATTTTATCATATTTGTTTGTTTTTCACTACCATTTTGTCTTTCCAGTTCATATCCTAGAGCTCATCACTAAATCAAGGAGAACCCCAGGAATAATAAACAGGGAGAGATAATACTATGTATGCTTTTATTGCATCTGTGTATCAGAGGCCAAGTAAATGACTGATCAAACTGCCTGATAAATCTTTGGGAAATTCCCAAGCCCCCTCAGCAAACCAGACAGATCCATAAGATGCATGGCATGGCTATTTAAGTAACTCTCTCTCTAATATAGAAGTTGGTGTCATGAGTCTCACAGTTTCCCAAAAGTAGCATGTTAGTACAGGAACTGCTAGTTATGTCACCTAACCAGATCACATTTCATCTATACTTAAATACCAAGTCCAGTTTGTTCCCTTCCACCCCATAAGTAGGACCTGTGATGATTTGAGAGAAATCCAAAATTATCCTGGCAGCTATAAATTCTGAGCTGACTTTGACACACACTTAAAAAAGGTTGAAAATCCCGAGCACTATCAGCCACTAGGTTCTTCTGGGGGTGGGGGGGCAATATCTATAGCACCCAATTTTTTTAGAGGGAAATAGAAAACATTTCAAGTGAATAAAGTAAAAAAGAAACTTCATAGCAAGGCAAGTAACACACTAGACAAGTAACATACTAGACACTGGAGTGCTGTCTAAGCCATCATAAATATCCACAGAACTCTCATCACCATCTCCTCCTTCATAAGAAGAAACTGAAAATAGAAAAACACAAATATGGCTTGATACCTAGCATTTACAGTTGTTACTCTTTATTATTTTTTATCTGCAATAGTAGCAGCTTATTTATTCAAGCCATGCCTTTGGCTCTTTATTGCTAGCTCCTAAAAACAAGTATGAATTCTGAAAAACATCATTTATCTACCATCTCTATTCAGACTATATCTTCAGCAGCTTGATATTATAAAATAAAAAGTACAGTGGTGCCTCACAAGACGAGATTAATCCGTTCCGGAAGAACGCTCTTAGCACGAAATTCTCGAAAGAGAAACGCAGTTTCCCATAGGAAACAATGGAAAGTCAGATAATCCGTTCCACGCCCCCAAAAATATTCACCAA
>JANHZU010001502.1:493405-518626 GCA_032468055.1 Acrochordus granulatus | reverse complement strand
GATTTTTTGGTGAATATTTTTGGGGGCGTGGAACGGATCGTCCGATTTTCTATTGTTTTCAATGGGAAACCTCGTTTTGCTTTACGAGCATTTTGCGCTAAGCGTTCTTCTGGAACGGATTAGTCTCATCTTGTGAGGCATCATTGTATTTTTTTTTGAAGATTTTAAACTTTCATGTTTGATCCTGTCACTAGTCAGTATGTTCACTTCTTGACCATCAGTACAAGGGTCATCTTCCATCACATTTGTGCCCTAAAATGAATAAAATAATAAAACAGAGAGGTCAGACTCCAGGCAGGCTCAATTTGTACACAGAAAATTCTAATATCTTTGTATTTTTACTTACCAATCTGTAATGAAGAGCATCTTCTTGAACGTCATCAGGCCAAGATGGCAGTGTCTCAGTAGAACTAGAAGTTGCACATGCTGTATTTTGGCACCTGAAAGCCTACCTGTCTTGAGCCAGTTATCCATGGCATTAGTAGCTTCCTGAAAAAGTAAATTGTAAGTACATACATACATAGATTCTATGTTATCGGCCAAAATTAGAGCCCAGATTTAATGCAGTTTGTTTAATCAAAAGATATTCTGGATCATTTTTATGCTAATTCAGAGATGTCTTATGATTTCCTGTGTAATGTCTAGTTTTTGAGTTGAACTGAAATGAATGGAGTATCGGTACCCTAAAATTTATGAGACAAAAATCCTTCTGGATGTTTCTAGAAAAGCCAAGAGTGCTCTAGTGCTCACGCAAGGAACTTTCTTGGAACTTGCATGTGCTTTCCCTGGAAAGGTTGCGCAGGTCTGAGACACTAGGCTGTACTAAAATGACTTCCATTGGCAAATGAGTGTTTGGAGATAATCCATCCTCCCCCTACCTTCACATTAGAGTTCTAGGAACCAAATGATGTTATCCATTTGCTTGTTTGCTTAGACTCCAACTGACAATCAAATAGTTGCCCTTGTGTTATTTCATTTTAAAATCCATTTTAAATTTGATTTTTGAGATATTTTGCAGATCCCCTATTATGCTTTTGAGGAACCCTAGGGTTCTACGGAACACAGTTTGGAAACCACTGCTTTATATTTACTTTAACCAATTACTAATCCATGGGAAGAACTCTCTTCTTATCTGATAATTGCTACTTTTGCTCTGCTGTATTTTATGAAACATTTGAGAATCTTTCAGCAGGTAGAAATAACCAATATGCAATATCTCTCAAAGTGTCTTCAGGTTCTGCATTTTTTCCTGTTATTTCTTTGTCTTATAGTTTATATCCATATGCTTGTAGCTTGGTCCTCATTAATGCAACCAGCAACATTTCTATCTTCTTCCCCGTGATAATTCAACTTGATCCAGAAGCTTTCAAACTCTTTGCTTTTTCCCCGTGCATCCCCTGACTTCTGTATTTCATATTTCTCTGATATTTATAAGATGGATAAATATATGTTTATGACATAATAAACACTGGGGACCTGAAAGCATGTATGATGGCTTCAAGCAAATGTAAACTCATTGTAAATGTTCACTCATTGTGTCAAGCCACATTTTTTATTATTGTGGTGGTGATGGTATAGGATGTTGTACAAATTGAATTGTTGTGGCTTGTAAGTTATGGATTATGGTTTTGTGCGTCTTGTGAATTCAGACTATTGTGATTTATTTTGCAAATCATAGCTTATTATGTTTTATGAGCACTCTATTATAGTATATGCTCTCATTTTGACATGGAAGAATTGAAAAGGTATACAAAAGCAAGCAGTATTATTGTAAAGATGTCTATCATTCATTTTAGTAAGGCTTGAAGAAAGTTTTTATTTCTATAATGAATATTTTACTTACACAAAGTAAAATACTCATTTTTACTTTCTTGATTTTATTCCAGCCTCCTACCTCAGCTCTGATCTCATTCTGAAGGTCTTGAAAGGGTACTGGAATTAGGGATAGGGGAGACATTCTGTTTTGAATTGGATATCTCTTTGTTTTCAGATCTGGAATCATCAGGACCGTCAGTCTGTTCTTAATGCCTTAGCACAATTACTATTGGATAAAGAATGCACTCTTCTGATTGGCCGTCAGCTTCGTCCAATCTTACTAGATTTACTGGAGAGAAATGCAGAAACAATTAAATCTTGTGGCCAGATCAACCATGATCTTCATGAGAGACTCTGTGTAGCAATGAGCAAACTTATTGATGATCATCCAAATGTGATGCCGTAAGTATTGATATATCTGTATTTTTTTTTAATATAGCAAATAGTTGAATGGAAACTTAACAATGAGTTCACATGATTGCCCAGGAGAAAAAATGTATGTGTGTGTTGGGCTTTGATTGGGCTTAGCAATTGTTGTACTTAACATATAGCATTCATTTGGGCTTATGTATGTACAGTCCTAAGTAATTAGATTCCCCTGAACATGTTTGGGTATCGCTGAACATTCTCTATTTTTTTCAGATACTTGATGTGTGTATGGATTCGTACAATATCATGCTAAAAAGAAATCTGATTTCTTAGGTTCTATGCTGGACAGTTTTGTTTAATTTTTATTTGAACAATATTTATATTCCATTCCAGTCTTAACGGACTCTAGCCAGAAGACAAAAAGCAAGACAGTAGAAAGAAAAAATAACAAATCCCCACAATGAAAAGAGTCCAGGAGACTCCCAAGTTACAACTGCTTTATTTGCATGAAGCACAACAACATTCAGAGTAATTATTGTGGCCAATGTTAATTGGATTTCCAAGATATTTATTGACAACAGCAGCTTTGTTTTGATAGGATTTCATCTGAGATTGATTTGCCTCAACCACATCCTCCCAACTTCCAGATACTAGTTTAGAGAGAATACCATACTTCTCATTTGGCTACTACACTGAAAAATCTATGATAGTGTTTATAGCTTTTGCTCATGTATCTGTAGGTGATCTTTGTCTTAGTGGATTGTGATAGATGAATATTTGTGAGTTGAATTTGACAATATGAGTATGGAACCTGGTCTCTTGAATTGAAAAATTTCATATTTATACTGTTTCCTTACCAGATAGCATTCATATTAAAAGGTATCTGATGGCACTAGTTCTCTTTATGATATAATGCCCTTGTCTTACAGAGTAAAAAGTTGAAATGAAATTTGAAAATTTATCAATTTTTTTCTCAGAAACAATGCTAAAGAAATTGTAGAAATCCTCCAAAATTGTAATTGGAAAATGGTCTCTCTTTCCCTCCAAATAAAATGCTGTTAAATTATTATAATCATTATACATATTAATTTTTTTTAAAAAAGGTAAAAATTTCCCCTGCCAGTCATGACTGACTCTAAGGGGTAGTGCTCATCTCCGTTTCATAGCCGAAGAGTTAGCATTGTCTGAAGATGTTTCTGTGATCATGTGGCTGGCATGACTATATGCTGAGTTGCATGAAATACTGTTACCTTACCACCAGTGGTCGTACCTATTTATCTACTTGCATTTTTATATGCTTTCAAACTGTTAGGTTGGCAGGAGCTGGGGCAGGAACAGGAGCTCACCCTGTTATTCGATGGCACTTGGGTCTTGAACTCAATTTGCTGACCTTCCAGCTGACAAGCCCAACTTCTTAACTACTTGACCACTGGGCACTGTTTTTTTCCAGAAGATTTGAATGGAAGAAATTTAGGAGTTCTACTACTAAGATTTAAAAAAAATACTAAACTTGGCATTTTGATAAGGAGCAGTAAGTTTTCCCATTGATTGAGCATTTTTCATCTAAGCTAGTATCAGTGTTATTGTATTGAGTTGATACATAGGCTGTGAACTATAGACTTAAAAAAACAAATATTTTTGCTCATGCCTATGCTCTTTTCTCAGGGTTAATTAATTCTCAAGTTAATTGAGAAGCATTTGTCATTTAACAATCAACTCTTCTCAATTAGATATATTTGTGCCTCTGAACACTTGGGAGCACCTTTTGCAACTGTATCTGAAAGGGTACATACTTGTAATTATTATGTACACCTTTAATCTATCCTTTATTATAAAAAAGTAGAAATTAATGGTATTCTCTCTAAATAATGCTCAAATCCACTTTATATCTGAATCTATATCTGAGGCATTCATACATATGTTTTGATACCATATACAAATTTCAACATAGGTTTTCTTCTAGCATGTGTAAGTTGATTTTAATTGCTGAAAAAGCAGGCGTTTATCAATTTAATTAATGTGTATTTCTCCTTTTTTAATGGCCTTTAACAGCTTTTAGTTAAAACTGTTTTCCAAATTTAACAGACATTCGCAAGATATAGGTGTTCTTTACAGCAAAAGCTTTCATGAGCACTGACTGAGCTGAAATTTGTTCATCATTTTTGTTGTGGTTGTACATTATTTTCTTTACTATTGTTACATGCAGATTTGCTTTGAAATACTTCAAAGACACCTTACCTGTGTTTCACCGACTTTTCCTGGAGAGCTCGGATACAAACGTGGTTCGCTATGGGCGATGCAGAATGAAGTTAAGGGATCTCATGGAGGCAGCCTACAAATTTCTCCAAAAAGACCAGTCTGTATTCAGAGAGCTGTGGGACTGGAGTGTTTGTGTCCCTTTACTGAGGAGTCATGATATTTTAGTTCGATGGTAACTTTAATTTTCTTACATTTGTGTAGCTGATTTTATGAATAGGAAAGGCCTTACAGTTATTTTTTACCTTTATTATATAATCCATGAGTTGGATTTTAAAGCAGACAAGATTATTACCTGACCACATCAGGGTAACTTTATGTAGCCTAGATAGGAATAAAATGGACGATTGAACCATGTTTTTATTAGACCTCCCAAAGAATGAGAGTTACATCTGATGTGCATATCAGTTCTATTTTGCGTTTATCATTTAGAGTGCTATGTATAATAACTTAATGACCGTGTGTTTATGGACAAGTGTGTTTCATGGAAATTGTTACATGAGCCCATGTAGCAAATAATTAAGGATTATTCACATCAAGTGCATTGTATATTTATTAAACACAGGAAAGCACTCTAATAGAAATCTTATCAAACTTACAAAACCCCCAGGGTAAATGAGTTTTGCTTAAAAGACATTTTAGTAATGGGCAATGTTTTCCCTTTATTTTTGTCAGCAAATGGATTTAAATTTATACATTAAACATTTATCTTTAATTACCCCAAATGCTCATCAGATTAGTGTCAAAGTAATGATAAAAGTAGCCAGGCCACTAAATCTGATGTTTCCATCATCTTTTTATGGGATTTGTTTCTTTTCCTGAAAAGTTCTTCCCTTCATAAAGATACTAGGTTTAAAAATAATGAAGCAGTCAGTCTTGTTAGAAACCTCATTAGAGAAACAGATTTCCATGGTTCAAGTCCAGAATCCTTCATTAGAGGTGCGGTGGTGCAAGCGGTTAAGATGCTCAGCTTGCTGGCTGGAAGGTCGGTGGCCCGAGTTCAAGACCCAGTGTTTCTGTGCAGCAGGGTGAGCTCCTGTTCCGCCTCAGCTCCTGCCAAACTAGCAGTTCAAAAGCATGCAAAATGCAAGTAGATAAATAGTCTAGTCTGGTGGGAAAGGTGTCTTGCGCCTTTGGTGTCTAGTCATGCTGGCCACATGACCACGGAAGCGTCCTTGGACAAACACTGGCTCTTCACCTTAGAAATGGAGATGAGCACCACACCCTAGAATTGATCAGGATTGGCAGAGAAACCTTTACCTTTTAAAATATTAAACTTGCTTCTTTGATTTGTACTTCTCATTACATTAATTCTCTATTAGCAATATTCTTTATTTTTTTCTCTGATAAATGTTAGCATTTAAAAATGATGGTAATATAACTGTTAAAAATGATGGTAATATAACTGGTGCAACCCATTTTTTATAGGCACTTATAAATGATTTCATGAAACAAGTGATATAGGTTAGAGGAACTTAGGTATTAATCTAAATGGCTTTATAGAGTAGGATAAACATTTTATATCTCTCTCTAGAAGAAAATATGTTTAGTAATCAAATAAAAAAATTACCTGACCAATTGTTCCTACTTAGGTATACTGCCAGCTGTCTTGCTTTGCTTACATGCATGAATGATGAGCATCGATTATCTTTCTTGAAGAAGACTTCTAATCCAGAAGAGTTAATACATTTTAGGCTTAAGTAAGTCTTTACTCTTTTTTCTGTTTATTCTTCTTTTGTGGAATGTTTTCTTAGATGTGAAACATTTAGCAGATCAGTTTTCTATAGTAAAAATAACTACAATTTTGATAGGCTTGTGGAAGAATCCCGGATGCAGAACATTGAGCAGGCCCTAATTCTGGCCAATCCAGACCAAATCTTGTGGAACAAAGAGGAGATCCAACAGTACACTCAGAAAGAACTAGTCGCTGCTGACCTTTGTGCAAAGGTAGTAGCAGTGTGTGGAGTTGTCTTACCTAGACAACAGTTTGCATCTAGAGAAAATGTAAGTAAAACATGTATTATGGTTTGGATGAAAGAATTTAAAGCCCTGTGCTTTTCAGTTATTTGTAACATACAAGTAGTCCTCCGCTTATAGCCACTATTGGGCCTGGAATCTGAGTGAAGCAGCCATTATGTTAGACACCATGTGACCCCTTCGCTCAATGACCATAGTCCCAGCTCTCCCACTTGCAATCATTAAGCGAACTTCATGGGTTGTTAAGCAGACTGCCAGGGAGAAGGTGCAGGCATGGTGGAGTGGGGAGAGGGCTAGCATTTTTCCCTCCCTTCCGGAACCTTTCTGAGGTTTCTGGAGGGGAGGAAAAAATGCTGGAGAAAGCCAATGGTCTAAAAAGTTTAGAATGCTGAAATTTGCTAGCATTTTCACCAGATTTGAGATCCGTTCCTTCAGCAAATGGGAGGATTTCTTGCTCCTCCTTTGACATCTAATCTAGTGTCCCCTCTGCTTGCAACATTCCCTGACATCTTCTCCATTGACTTACTGGGGAAACTGGCAGAGAAAATTACAAATGGTGATCAGATGATTACAGGGCACTTGGTAACCAGTCATAAATATGAGCAGATTTCTAAGCACCTGAAAGGCAGACATGTGACTGGGAGGGTCTGACACAGTGTTTTACAATGGCTGAAGTGCTTTATAGGCTATAAGCACCTGTTCTGAGGCCATTGTTACAGCAAACGGTCATTAAATGACTGGTCATAAGTTAAAAATTATGTGTATAGACTGTCTGAATTAATAAAATTATAAACATAATAAAAAATTATGTGTATAGACTGTCTGAATGCTTTGGCCAAGCTAGAGCACCAATCGTGTAGGCTGGTCCTGGAACAGCCAAGTTTGTACAGTGGTGCTTAAAATTTTGTGAACAGCTTTAATATTTCTGTGTAAGTATGACCAAAATCATGATCTATTGAGATCCTAAAACTAGATCAATAGAACCCAATTAAACAAATTTTATTTATTTATTATTACATACATTTATAGAGCCTCCCAATTTACACATAGTATGACTCGGTGGTTTACAGCATTAAAAACATTATACTTCTTAATTTATTCATTGAAGAAAACGATCCAAAGTTTCATTTTGTGTGTGACAAAAGTATGTGAACCTTTAGGATGAACAGTTCATTTGAAGGAGAAGTTGGAGTCAGGTATTTCAATCAAAGGGACAATAATTAGGTGTGAGTGTAGGAGATCCTGCCTTATTTAAAGAACAGAATTCTGGGTAGTTACTATCAAAGTCTGATCTTCATAATGTAGGGATGCAGAAGTATGTCATGACTTGACCAAAGGAGATTTCTAAGGACCTCCCAAAAAACAGTTGTTGCTGCTCACCAGACTGGAAAAGGTTACAAAATTATTTCCAAAGAATTTGGGTTTCATCAGTCCACTGTCAGGCAGATCATGTACAAATGAAGGCAATTTAGCAACACTGTTATGGTCAACCAGTCAAGATCACAGTAAGGTCAAGGAATGTAATACTCTAAGAGGTCTTGGAGAAGTCCAAGGTCATGAATTAAAGGCCTCTTTTGCATTGGTGAATATCATGGGATCAGCATCGGAGGATACTGAACAAAAGTGGTATGCACTGCAGAGTTGCAGGAAGAAATCCAGTGCTTTCCAAAAAGAACTTTGCTATCTATCTGTAGTTTGTGAAAGACCATATAGATAAGCCAGAAGGCTATTAGAAGAATGTCCAGTGCATAGAAGACACCAAAATAGAACATTTTGGCTTGAAAGTAAAACATTTTGTTTGGCAAAGAACATGAAAGGGGCAGTTCATGAGAAGAGGTATATCAACATCCCTGATTGAAGCTGTTCTGAAAGGATAAATGAGCTAATGTCTAGGACTGATCAGCAGTTATCAGAAAAGTTTAGTTACAGTTATCGCTGCCAAAAGGGGACATACTGTAAACAAAGGTTCACATATTTTTGTGACATGCAAATATGTAGCTTTTAATCATTTTCTGGATGCCTTTGTATGCAATACTAAGATTAGTATTAATTGTGGTTAAGAAACCTGTATTGTGCACCCCAAATAACATAGCCAAAGACTGCTAGTAACATATAACAGGTCTTTTCACTGCCCATTTTCTAAATCAGGAGGAGGACTTTAAAATTAGATGCTCAACATGAAATTTGGTAAGGCTCATAGGATCAGGCTCAGTTGATGCAGTTCTAGTCAAAAGATTTATTGAAGCTACAAGGTTACAAGAATTTCAACTGTCTGCCAAGCACCTGAACTCCCCAGATAAGGGTAAGGTCTTCACAAGGTTGGACCTTTGGCATTTCTGCATGTGTACTGGCTCCAGGCTGATCTTCCTCTTAACCTCTGCCTCTGCCCTTCCTTTTTCCATAGCGCATTATAATGTTCTTTAAAATATTAGTTACTATGAAGATGTGGGAGGGGAGAAGGCCTGGATTGGATTTTATTATTATTATTATTTTCAAGCTTTTTCTTGTCCTGAAGGTTTCTATGGCATTTAGCAGATTCAGGAGAAGCTTCATATGACAAAAGGGAAGTGTTCTTTCCTGCATGACTGGCAATTTAATTTGGAGCTCTTTGCTCCAAAATATTTAATACAATCCTAAAATACTTACAGTAAGAAATTATTAGTAAATAGTATGTTACTTTGTATATTTTGTTCCTCTTAAATCTAAAATTAGCTGAAAATATTGTCTTCTCTGTTGCAGCAGGAAAACATCTTGAACCATTTTGTACTGGTGAATTCTGTCTGTGCACATCTCCAGAATCTGGCCATGGCTGTATCTTCACAAAAGGCAGTGCTCCTTGAAGGACCAGTAGGATGTGGCAAAACGTCTCTGGTTGAATTCTTGGCAGCACTTACAGGTAGAACGAAGCCACCTCATATACTGAAAGTCCAGCTAGGAGATCAAACTGACAGTAAGGTAAATGGAAACATTTTTTAGCCATTGTAGGAAATGTAAATACATTGTAGTAAAGTATTGTAGGAAATTATCACCTATATGATTTTTGGTTATGCAAGAGGTCAATGTGATTGAGGAGGATGCTGAAGACTAAGGAAGATGGAAACAGAAGTTTTGCTGTGGCGACTCCTGATGGGAGCAGCCAGAAGTATCACCTTAATATTTATATTTTTAAAAGAAGTTAAAAAGCCAGTTGAATCATTTGCTGTCTCCACTGATTTTTTGTTGTGGAAGCCATACTGATCTGTAGGGAGTAAACATACTGCTGAATGTTCATTTTGGCACTTTGTGATTTAATGAGAGAAATGAAGCATGAAAATGCAAATAACTGATTCAGATAAAATTTCACATCTTCAAAAGCTTGGTCATCAAGGAGGGCAGGAAAAGGCAGATGACACATTTCTAACATCATCACGCAGATGCATTTCAGATACTTGTATCAGGCACTGGGATGCAGATACATAATGGTGCATTTAAATAATTAGGTCATTGTGTGCATTTAATTGTGGTTTGCTGTGATTGCTGCTGCTAAGAAACTTTAATACTTTTTCTTAAACAGAAAATATTCACATATGATGTCTTAACTAGAAAAAAATAACAGAAATTTGTTGCTTTCACATTTCTAAAACAGATGCTTTCACATTTCTAAAAGAAAAAGAATGATGCAACATTTTATCTTCTTTTTTTTAATAGACTTTGCTGGGCATGTATCGTTGTACAGATATACCCGGACAGTTTGTGTGGCAACCGGGGACCTTGACTCAAGCAGTTAGCAGAGGGCACTGGATACTTCTAGAAGATATTGATTATGCTGCCCTTGATGTGGTATGTTTTTGTGCTTTGTAGAAGCACTTTGTGATTGTTTGGAATGAGAATCATGCTTATTTTCTTTTAGAGATTTATTTCATGTAAATAAAGGAATTAAATCCTCTAGATTGTACTCTAGTTTATATTTTTAACAGGCGGAAGACCCCTATACTTTTTACTCTGGGGATGAGTTGTAGATCTTGTCACAACTAAGTGCTAAATGAATTCACTATGCTGTTCAAATTAGAATGGAATATTTTTCCCCATCATCCTCAATTCCATCGTCCCAAGTATGTAAATAGAATGTCTCTTCCTTGCTTGGTTATTCAGTTCCATGAAAGTTACTCTGTGTATAATAAGTTAAAGTATTTGTTACTGCCTGCCTGGGAAGTATCCTTAAAATATGTTACCTTAGAGAATTTAGTGTATGAGCTCCTGTTGTTCCGCCTCAGCTCCTGCCAATCTAGCATTTCGAAAGTGTGCAAAATGCAAGTAAATAAATAGGTACCATCTAGCCCAGCAGGAATGGCGCCTTCAACGACAGATGGTGTGACATGTCAGTTGAAGTACTCCCTCAGTCACATCAATGGCCAACAAAGTGAACCTGCTAATAGGAATATTATTAGCAGGAATAACACTAAAAAAAAAGAATTTGGTGCATGTGGTTCTAGATGGGAAGAAATGGATGCCATGCTATTATCTTTTTCATGAGATGACTTATCTGGCAGAGCTGACAGTCCAGTATGTTTGCAGCAAAATACGATATTAGATACTTGATAAAGAATTTAGATACTTTTACAAATAATTTAGATACTTGAATTAGTGAGCAGATGGGAGGAATTGAGCTTCCTCCATGGCTGGGATTGCTTGGGTTGGATTATGGAAGATCTAATTTTCAGGAATTTCTTTGGGGAGCAGCTATGGGAAAAAAGAGGAAATTCCAGTAATATGAATAAAACTGCTAGTTTAGATATTGTCCAATGGAATTTTGCTCAGTATTACTTTTTTCTCTTTTTCTGTTCCTTAGATCTCTGTGTTGATTCCTCTTCTGGAAAATGGAGAGTTATTGATTCCTGGACGAAATGACTATATAAAAGTAGCTCCTGGATTCCATCTGTTTGCTACTAGAAGGTAGACAGTGTAGCTGCAAAGAGAGGGTTTAATAATGACTTTAAAATGGTTTTATATGGATGGGGAGGGGGTGTATAGTTCATTGCATATCCAAGTGTATCTAGAACATAATTTTTGAATCTTAATATGTTATTTATAAAAATATTATATATGAAAACTTTGAAACGGTGGCTGAATTCATACAGTAGTGTTTCAAAGTGTTAGAAGAATCCAACTACATTCTTACTCGTATAATTGTCTGTTATTAATATTAGATTAATAGTAATCTTGTACACCATTATGTAGGGACTCAATATAATGAACAAATGAAAACCTAAAAATTAATAATTGTGTATTCTAACATTTTATTATTGCTATCGTTTGGGATTTTGTTTTCTCAGTTTTTGTGTTGAAGTTAAGTAATCTTTTAGAAGTCTTCCTAGGGCCAATGGGCTGCATCCAAGAAAATGCAGTTATATAATAGGAATTACCTTCCTCTGTTAGTAACTCGTGGTTCATCTCATGGTATCCATATACAATGGAACCACTGATTGCAAGCACCTCAGTTCATGAAGTTTTCGCAAGACAAGCAAAATTTTTTTTAATAAAATTCAATTTGGTAATGAGCGAAAATTCACAAGACAAGCACCGTGTGATGAGCTTGCATGAGAAATCTCACAAGGAGTCGATGGTTCTTCTCTTTCACTGTGTAAGAAGCATAAATTAAGTGGAAGTCATTCAAAAGAAGGAACTCCCAAGATTCAGATTCCAGATTCTCTTTCCAAACAATAACCCTCCTCCACCTCTCCTCCCTCTCATCTCCCTCAGCCAGCCAGGACTCTTCTCAAGTGAGGGAAGATTTATCCTCTGTCTTCCCTGTCATTCACAGACACACAGCCCTCCTTGCACAGTACCAACCAGCTTGTCTGTCCCCTTCCTGCCCATCTCTTCTCCCCTCTCATAGCATGGAGGCAGGTTATGATAAACATTTCCAAACCACCCAGGAAAGACCCCCAGAAAGGCATTGTCGAGGGAAAAGGCTGCTTTGCCCTTGAGTGGCAGCAGCAGCGGATCCTCCCAATCCAACAGGTCCACCCAGACAGCACTGGCCAAGCAGCAGATGATGGCCAGAATCTGCCTCGGAGCAGATCCATAAGTGCTGGTTCATTTGTTCTATTTCTACTCTATATTGTGTATTAATCATTGTTACTTGTTTCAGATATTAGAGACAATCATTTCTACATAAAACTCCATTGAAAATTAGTTTTTATGAATATGCTGGGGTGTGTGGAATGGATCATCCGACTTTACATTGTTTCCTATGAGAAACCTCGCTTCGGTTTAAGAGCGTTTCGGATTAAGGGCATTCTTCTGGAATGAATTATGCTCGCAAACGGAGGTTCCACTGTAGTATTAATGATAGATGGACATAACACCCTATAATATTTTTGGCAGGGATGCCTGTGTTACTTCAGATGTTGCTAAAATGCAACATGCAACAGACTTTTGAACATGACCACTGTAAAGGTATTCCATATTTGAGCAGCAATGTCAGAAGGGTTGGAGGTTCTCAACATCTGAAATATGATGCTTTGAGAATCTAAACATTAATCTGTGGCTTTATTGATATAGACTCTTCAGTTATGGTGGTGGTTGGTATAGACAGCAAAACAGCCATGCTGCCCTTTTGGACAAGTACTGGACAAAAATTCTTCTCAACAACTTGCCTAAGACTGAGCTGAAAGAGGTAAATGAGGAGAGGGAACAAAGCTCCATGAACTGATAGCAAAATTATTTTAGGATGTTTTATTTTAGAATTTGCGGTTTAACTAGAAAATTAAATTTAAAAAGAAAAAATATTACATTATAATAATTTCTAATAATACTTGTAGAATATGATTATAACTATTCAGGATGAAACTATAATATAATCATCAGAGCATTAAAAATAGCTTATGTTCTTTCTCAGATACTTCAGAGAAGATATCCCAAACTTGCCATTGTAACAGATTGTCTATTGGATATCTACATTGAACTTACTGGTGATAAACATTTATCTGAAAACCAAGTTATGGGCAATGAGAACATAATGGAAGATACATCATACTTGACTGAAACTAAAAAGCCAAGTTTGGAGGGCAGAGAGTTATCTCTAAGGTATTAAAATGTGTAATTCAGCTGATTAATATTTTAGTTTGGGGAAGGCAAATTATCCTCAGAAAACTGTTATCTAGAGTTTTAGAGATCCTTAATTGAAGTTCCTACTGAGAAAGCATTAATTGAAAATGTGGTGAGTGGGTGCTTTTTGAAAATGCACCAACTAGACACCTAATGAAGTGAGAAGGAGGCTATAATTGTCTGTAGAAAGGGAGAGCAAAGAAAAATTATTACTCTGAAATTATATTCACATCACCTTTTCTTTTGTTTTCAGGGATTTACTCAATTGGTGCAACAGAATTGCATTCAACTTTAACAGTTCTTCTTCTACTGCACTGAACATTTTTCGTGAGGTCCAAACTAAACTGTTCTTATTTTTAGAAGGGGGTGGGATTTCTTTTAATATATTTTCTATAATATATACATTCAACTTGTTTTTAGATAATGGATGAAGAATTTTTAGTATTTAATAGATTTAATAAATCAGAACTGTTATTACATTCATGTGGATGTTTGTATGAATTATAGTTAGAGCTGATTCTGACGTGGATTTCTACACTGCAGATTGGATTTTGGGTTTAAATGCCTCTTCCAGCATAATGACTTTTTGAAATGTTCCTGTTTTTATATAAAAAGTATGGAAATGTCTGAATAAGTCCATTCATTTCTTTCCATCACAGAAATAAATGAGATACATTGCGAGAAAATAAACTGCTCTTAGACTACAGTTGGTTATTGGGAGATAATAGATTCTTAATTAGAAATATATTTTTACCTTTTCTGTTGACAGGCGTTAGACTGTTTCACAGCTATGCTAGCAAAACAAGCCAATAAACTGAAAATGGCTGAAATAATTGGAAGCAGACTGAACATTTCCAAGCATAAGGTAAGTTTATCAATTGTCTATTTCTGCATAAGAAATATTTCAATGGAAAATAACTCAAAATTGGTTGTAGCTAGTTGTGTATTTTGAAGGAAAATTCTTCAAACGGGGTCTCACAACATACTAAACTGTAACAAAAACAATGACAACTGGATTCATACATCACCTTTAATCTCAAATTCAGAATGGCTCAATCTAATACGTGAATCCATCTTGAGAGTACAGTGGAATCTCGGATTGCGAGCATAATTCGTTCTGGAAGAATACCCTTAATCTGAAATGCTCTTAAACCAAAGTGGGAAGGCAACAATGTAAAGTCAGATGATCTGTTCCACGTCCCCAAAAATATTAATAAATCATTTTCAAAGGAATTTTTGTAGAAATGATTGTCCCTAATATAAAAATAAAACAAATTAACCAGCACTTATGGATCTGCTCCGAGGCAGATTCTGGCCATCAGATGTTGCTTAGCTGGCGCTGTCTGGGCAGTCCTGTTGGATTGGGAGGATAGATTCAGGGAGAACAGAGGGTCAATCATCATACACTTTGAGAAGAGTTCTGGCTGGTATGAGGGAGGAGAGGAGGGGAGAGGGTTATTGCTTGGAAAGAGAATCTGGAATCTGAATCTCGCTTGAACGACTTTCACTTAATTTACATTTTTTATGCAGCGAGAGAGAACTCTGTTGTGAGATTTCCTGCACGAGCTCATCACGTGGTGCTTGTCTTGCAAGTTTTTGCTCATTAACCAAATTAAATTTTATTAAAAACGTTTGCTTGTCTTGCGGAAACCTCATGAACTGAGGTGCTTGCAATCCGAGGTTCCACTGTAATTGGAAAAGCAGTTGATAACCTGAAGCTTTTGGGAAACATAGAATCTCATTATTTAGCTTCTTTCCAAAGTAAATTTCGTGTACTGAAACAACTTTTTATGAATGAGAGTACTATACATGAATTGGTCTTCAGTTAAGGTGGATCTGGATATTCCTTTTCCATAGGTGGAATACTACTGTCAACTTCATAAACCGGATATTCTAATAGGAGAACAAGATGTCTCTGTGGGAAGAGTTCAGCTTGTTAAGAAACAGACACACACACTACTTATGCAACGGTAATGATAGTTTTGGAGACATTCTTCAGAACTCTGACAGAATGTATATCACATTATGTAGCCTTTTCAAAACCCCTGCATGGCCCTGATGTCAAGCTTGACTCCTAGTGATTTGAGTAACATATCCATCTTGTTTTCTTGGTAGCTATAACAAAGCGATTTGCTGTCACATTTTCTGGGATTTTTAAATTTTTCCAGTTTAGCTTCTAACCCTGGGGAGGGTCTCTCATCCAGGTATTAACCAAGCCAACTTTTGCATATCTTATCTACCCCAAATAAGGGGAGCCATATGCTTCCATTGGGTGAGATGTTTATCTTCCCACCAGAACTGCTTTCCTTTTGTACTCCCTCTTCACAGGCAGCAGTTTCTAAAGGGAAAGAACAGGCTTTTTTCTTTTTTCAGCTGCTGTGGAGGTTTTCAGAGAAGAGTTCAAAAGAGGCCAATGATCCTGCAGACAAAACCTATCCCCTCTCCTGACATTCTATGTTCTTAAGTGTTGGCATTATACCCCTCTCCCAAAAATTGTTCATTCTTTCTCTTTGATTAAAGAAACACAAGAAAGAGATACTTATTTCACATAATATATAACATAACAATCCTCTTCTTTTCTCCTTGTATTTGTAACATAGGCAGAATGCTTATAATTACAAAATCTCATGGCAGTGTCTTTTTTGATTTTTATAATTGGGTGTTGATTTCATGATGTGAGAGAGAAGTATATGTAGGGAACTGATGAACAGAAGACTTGGAAGTGCAAAATTATAATATTCCACCTTTTCATCTCTTGGCAGGAAAAAACAAAGCTTTGCACCCACACGCCCATCTTCAGTGTTGATTGAGCAGCTTGCAGTATGTGTTGACAAAGGAGAGCCTGTATTATTAGTGGGTGAAACAGGAACAGGAAAAACATCAGCTGTTCAATACTTGGCCCAAATTACAGGTAAAGTATAATACTGAGAGTGTAATCAAGATAGAAGTGGAAACTCAGAAACCAATTCAGCATCTTTTGTGTCTTCTGTTTTAAGGACACCATTTGAAAGTTATCAATATGAATCAGCAGAGTGATACTGCAGATCTTCTAGGGGGGTAAGTTGATAAGTCAATTTAAAAAAACTCCTCCTTCCTATACAAACAGCTTTGGCAATGAAGAAATATACATTTTATTCCTTGGACTACAATATAGTATTTTTAAAGCCCCAAATCAATAGGAAATTAGGCCCTCCCAGCAAGACTGGGAGGGAAAAAAACATACTTGATGGGTAGTTATAGCTTTGAATAAACATTTAACATATCTAATCTGTTTAGTTGATCGATTAAAAAAGATACTAGAAAGGAAAAGAAAAGTGATGTTCTACCCATAGGGCTGATGGAGAGGGGAGGGGAAACAAAGATACAGGAAAAATGCAAACACATTTCTAATAGAAGGAAAACTTTGACAAAACTTACCTTGCTTCATGTTCCAGTTTATCTTTGCTTATTTTATATTTATCGAATTTAGGCACTATCCATTTCACTCTTTAACTGACTTTGTCATCAATCTTGTGAGGCTGTTTTATTTTGTTTTATATTCTTTACAGATATAAGCCAGTGGATAATAAACTGATTTGGCTTCCCCTAAGAGAGTTCTTTGAGGAGCTTTTTGCACAGACATTTTCAAGGAAGCAAAACCTGACTTTTTTAGGGCATATCCAGACCTGTTACCGACAAAAGCATTGGCATAATCTTCTCAAACTGATGCAGCATGTTTATAAATCTGCTATTAATAAGGAAGCTAAAGAAAATGAATCTGGTAAGACATCTGCAAGTTATGAGGTGCCTCAGATTTGCCGTTGGACATGTTTCCTTTTCAGATTTGGGATTCCTATGTATACTGTTTATTGAAATTTTACAAATTTTTTCATCTTGATGGGAAAAAAGTATAAAAAAGTGTTCCCACATGCCTGTCTTTAAGGAAATAGAGCAGCAGGCAAAGTAGTTCAAGCTTCATCCCATGTAAACTTGACAACATTTTAAAGGAGTAGAAGAAGAAAGGAGGAAATGCTTTAAGATGAAAAATGGGAAAGGCAGAAGAAAATGCTCACTTAGTAATTAGCCTTAAAATGATGTATTTGTGATGCATATAATTAAACTTGTATGCCGCCTGTCTCAAAATGACTGAGTGGCTTATAACAATCAAGGAAATTACAATGAAATCAATTAAACTACAGAGAAGGTGTTCTTCTGGGATTCTGATAGTTGGATGGCATTGAGTAGTTGCAAGACCCCAGAGCATGCAAGCCCTGCAGGATCAAATCAGCTCGGCAGAGACAAAGCAAAATGTTATGGCCATACTTTTTTCTTACTTAAAAAAGGAAGGTCAGGTAAAGCTGTTCTTTAGTCACTTAGTCATGTCCAACTCTTTGCAACTCCACGGACCGCAGCACACCAGGCCTCCTGAGTCCTGCACTGCCTCCTGAAGCCCACTCAAACCCATGCCCACTGTGCCAGTAATGCTATTTAATCACCTAATTGGAGTGTGGAGGCTTAGGATGCTAAGTTTGATGATTGACAGGCCCAGATTTGAGACTCAAGTACTGCATGACGGGGTTAGCTCCCATCACTCATTCCAGTTCCTGCCAATCTAGCAGTGTGAAAGCATGCAAATGCGAGTAGATAAATAGGTACCATTTCAGTAGGAACAACAGCAGGGACATGAAAGGAGCCCCCATTTGGCATCCCCTGGGCAACAGTGATGTTCCCTGCTGATCTTCTCAACCCGGAAGCACCTTGAAAGGCCTTCCGACACAAGTACAGTACAGTATCATCTCATCCTCTCCGATCCCTTTCTCCTCTCACCTTCAATCTTTCTCAGCATCACTCTTTTCCAGTGAGTCTTCTCTTCATATTATGTGGCCAAAATATTTGAGCTTCAGATTCAGTATCCTTCCAGTGAACAATCAGGGTTGATTTCCTGTAGGATTGACTGATTTGATCTCCTTGCAGTCTTAGGAATTCTCAAGAGTCTTCTCCAACACCACAATTTGAAGGCATAAATTCTTTGGTTTCAAATTGTGGTCCAACTCTCACAGCGATACCTTACATCTGGGAAGACCATAGCTTTGACTATATGGACCTGTGTTGGCAAGGTAATGTCTCTGCTTTTTAATATGCTGTCTAAATTTGCCATAGCTTTCCACCCAAGGAACAAGTGTCTTTTAATTTCATGGCTGCAGTCACTGTCTGCAATGATATTGGAGCCCAAGAAGTTAAAATCTGTCACTGCATCCATTTCTTTCCCTTCTATTTGCCAGGAAGTGATGGGACCAGTTGCCATGATCTTAAATTTTTAATGCTGAGCTTAAAACCAGTTTTTGCTCTCTCCTTTCACCCTCATCAAGAAGCTCTTTAGTTCCTCTTCACTTTCTGCCATTAGAGTGGTATCGTCTGCATATCTGAGGTCGTTGATGTTTCTCCTGGCAATTTTAATTCTGGCTTCTGATTCCTCCAGTCCAGCATTTCACATGATGTACTCTGCATATAAGTTAAATAAGCAGGGTGACAATATACAGCTTTGTCATTCTCCTTTCCCAGTTTTGAAGCAATCCATTCTTCCACGTTCAGTTCTAACTGTTGCTTCTTGACCCTCATACAGATTTCTCAGGAGATAGATAAAGTGGACTCATACTCCCACCTCTTTAAGAATTTGCCACAGTTTGTTGTGATCCACACAATCAAATGCTTTAGCATAGTCAATGAAGCAGAAATAGATTTTTTCTGGAACTCCGCTGCTTTCTCCATGATCCAATGAATGTTGGCAATTTGATCTCTAGTTCCTCTGCCTCTTTGAAACCCAGCTTGTACGTCTGGGTTCTTGGTTCACATACTACTGAAACCTAGCTTGTAATATTTTGAGCATCATCTTGCTAGTGTGTGAAATGAGAGCAATTGTATGGTAGTTTAAATATTCTTTGGCACTGTCCTTCTTTGGGATAGGAACATAAACTGACCTTTTCCAATCCTGTGCCACTTTTGAGTTTTCCAAATTTGTTGGCATTTTCAGTGCAGCACTTTAACAGCATCATCTTTTAAGATTTTAAATAGTTCAGTTGGAATACTGTCACCTCTGCTAGCTTTGTTGTTAGGAATGTTTCCTAAGGCCCACTTGACTTAACACTCCAGGATGTCCAGCCTTAGGTCAGTGACACACCATCGTGGTTATCAGGGACATCTAGATATCTCTTGTATAGGTCTGTGAATTCTTGTCACCTTAATCTGTTCTGCTTCTGTTAGGTCCCTGCAATTTTTGTCTTTTATTATGTCCATTTTTACAGGAAACTTTCCCTTGATATCTCCAATTTTCTTGAAGTTCCAGTATCCTTCTTGAAGATTCTAGGAGTCCCAGGATCAGGAGTTTGTTAGCACCTTTTTATTAATAATATTTGTTAGTTTGAAAAGATTCTACCAGACTCCTGATTTTTAGCTACTGTAGACATGGCTTTCCTCTTACAATGTCTACTAGGACTCTAGGGAGAAATCAGTTTTTATCCCACCTTTATTTTTGGTCACCTCAAAGTAGCATATTAGTGTTACTCAACCTTGGCAACTTGAAGATGTGTGAACTTCAGTTCCCAAAATTGGGAGCTGAAATCCATACATCTTCAAGTTCCCTAGGCTGGGAAACCCTACAGTATATATACCAAATATCCCAACCTCCTGTCTTCTTCATAACAACAACCTTGTAAAGTTGCTCACTGAATCCCAGTTTCCAGCATAGCACCTCAGCCACTACAGTTTTCAGTTTTGAATCAGCTTTCAGTTTCATTTCTTGTGGCACATAATTTGGCAAGATGTAAAAACTATGCCAGTTTATGTCTTAGGCTATGTCAGAGAATGAACTTGGGACCTGGGCAGTTGCACATCACTAATGCATATTTTTTAATTATTAGGTAAAGAAGTAATTCTGCAATCCAACCTTTGATGCATACACTGAATTACGTCTCTACTTGCAGGTGGTGTCAAGTCCTGCTCACTCAACTGCTTGGCAGAAGGTTTTAACTTCTACACAGAGAGAGCTGCAGCTGTGATCGATGGAACACCCTGCCGCCAGGACTCCCATGACATCTGTGTCAGTGGAGAGTGCAAGGTGACTGAGTGTTGCTCAAACTATTGGTATTTCCTACCCATAGTCTTTGCCCATTGCTCCAGTACAACGGAGGTAGTCCTTGATTCATGGCCTTAATGGAGCCTGACCATCATGGCTGTAAATTTGATAATTGTAAATCAAATCATTCACACAACCTTTTTTGCAGTGGTTGTGAAGTGAATGTCACAGTCATTAAGTGAACCAATGGTTTGCTATGGGGCCAGTTTTGCTAGAAACTGGAAGTAAATGCTGGTTTTTGGCAAAACTGTTGGAAAATGCAGTCACATGACCACAGGATGTTGCAAACAACTTTAAACATGGCTCAGTTGCCAAGCACTTGAAGTGCAGTCACATGACGGGGGTGCATCAAAACTCTGAAACCAGATCATAAGTACCCAAGTAGATCTGTCATAACTTCAAACAGTCACTAAGTGATTATAAGTTGAAGATTATCTGTATGCTGCTTTGGGGACTTAAACTGGGGGCAAATGCTAGCATACAATTAGATTCATTAATACCTTTTCTTACAGTGGAGAATTAATAAATGGAATTCACTGGCACTACACATATTCCTGGCATTTGTTCAGGTGGCTATAAAAGCTGATGAAGCACATTAATGAGAGATGGATATAACTAGCTACTAGTCATGTTAAAAACAGCAAGGCTCTTAATACTATGTATTGAGAAATAGCAAAAGGAAAGGTAGTTGCTTTTATCCCTGCTTGTGAGCTTTTGAATATGCCATCATGGACTTTTGATACAATTCAGCAAAATTATTTTTAAAAGGCAGTTATTAGCGTCAAACAACAAGGAAGGTCTGTTTCTTTACACGTAGGCTTCCTGGCAGCATCTGAATGGCCACTGTGGGAAATAGGAAGAGTTTTTTATCTGATCCAGGAGCATTTTTAGATTTTTAGATGTACTAGTAAGAAAGCTATTAAAGTGCAGCACCAGATCCACAAATATTTTTCATTTGTTTGTTATCAGCATGTGGGCTGTGACCGCATTCTAGGCTCAGATACTAAGGAGGACAAATGCCGAGTCTGTGGAGGAGATGGAAGCACCTGTGAAACCATTGAAGGGATTTTCAATCATTCACTTCCTGATGGAGGTGAGGAAGACTTTGTCACTCAGTAGGTTTAAAAATGAGACAGCTGTAAGAATAGAGAACTGACATCACTTCACACAGAGATACTTCTATTCTGAGACAATTTGTTTTTGCAAAAGGAACATCCACTTAGTTTGAATTGGGTGTTTTGCTTATAAACAATATCCTATTGGCCAGTATTTAGAATGTCACATACCCTTTGTCACAATGGTGTTTTGCAACTTTTCAACTATGTTTTCAAAGATGATGACAATGAGAATGCGGAAATAGCTAAATGAACAACATAAATATAGAAAGTATGCATTTAAAAATATTTTGTCTATTCATAAAACCTGGGGAAAGAGAAAGCTGGTTGGCTAAATTAATATTCACTTATTCATATGTATAATCACTATATACTGTCGATGGACAAATTTAAATTAATACACTTTAGATTCTATTTTCACCCTGAAAAACCTATTACAGTTATAACACTCTCATTTGGACATGGGGTAGGAAAAGATGACTTGGTCAGTTCCTTCTGTCTCTTTTCCTGAGTTTATACAGTATCCTAAATCTGGATTAATGAAACACTTCCTAGGTTCATGTTACATGTTGTGCCCCAACAAAACAAATCATATTAGAGTTTAGTATTATGGCCAGGTTAACACAGTGTATTATCACTATGGCTGGGTTGGGTTCTCATAGTACATTTAACCACAATTACCCAAACTCTTTAACCTAGGCTAGCATATCTGTGAACATAGTCTGTAATTCAGTGATTGTGTTACTAGTTTACATACTTAAAGTGCCAGACCCAGGTTCCAGTTTTAAAAAATGAAATAAAAAAGATTGGAAAGGCTTTAATAAATCATGACAGGTTAGAATAGATTATACCTATCCAACCTGGTGCCTTCCAGATGTGCTTAGTGCAATTCTCTAAGCCAAGATAAAGTTAATTCTGGAAGATGCTGTTCCAACCAATTGGAGGGCACCAGCTTGAAGAAGGCTGCCCTACTAAAACTTCACAGTTATACAACAGTGTTACTATAACTAAGATTCAGAGAACTACTTTCAGTTTCTCACATCACAATTCCCGTAAATTCTGGCAGTCACAGACCCAACATACATATCAATAAAATTACATATTATCCTGTGTAAAATTTGCATATTTGGTGCAATTCCAGTAAATACTTTCTTACAAATTCCCATTTAGTTTTTTTAAATTGTCTTTCAGGCTATGAGGAAGTGATATTGATTCCCAAAGGATCTGTCCACATTGATATCCGGGAACTTAATCATTCTCTGAATTATCTGGGTGAGAAATTTGCATTATCTCAGAAAATGTCTAGGTTTGATGTTCTTGAAGTTACTTCCTCAGCACTTCTTTTCTTTCTCTACTAACTTTCCTGTACTTCAGAATCTGCTAATAAGAAAGTCTTGCTTCTCTGAATGTTATTTTGTTCACTAGCTTAATTTGTCAGCCTTTCACAACAAGTGTGAAATATTTAACAGTAGAAGGAGATAATCTGAAGGGTCAAAGTAGAGGCCCTTTTTTCCTTCTTCAAGAAGTTGACACTGTAGACTAATTTTAATGTATTAAATCACAAAAATCAAAATGTAAACATTTTAATTAAAATCAAATATGAATTAAATTAAGTTAAATGTATTTTTTGTCCTGGCTCCACCAATTCTTTTGATTTAGAAAAAACATTTTAAGGAGGATGTAGGCCCCTGCTTATAATTAAAAGCTAACTGTATCCTGAAGTATTGGCATAAATACAGTTAAGGCAGGGGGGATCCAAGGGGAAAGAAGGCAAATGACAAAACACAGTATAACATCAGAAAACAAACTCTGCTCCTTATGTACATAAATGCAACATTATGATGCTGGCCCAAAATGGCAGAGCTTGTTTCATGACATCATAGCACACATTTCATCATTTGGTGACATCATGGTTAGCTGCAGACACCTATGCGTGGTTGTCACTTTACAGTCCACAAACACAGAGGCTTCAGAAACTAAACTTGGTTGTGACTTAGTGATGCATGTCTGTTAAGGAACCTAGGAATTTTTTTAAGATGGCACTATGGGGCTTGGCAGAGCAGAAGGCAAAAGGCATATGGAGTAATACAGCAGCCATCCTCAGTGCATGATACCTAGGCAACTACTAGATGATAGCAAAGAGATTCAGAACTTTTGATGCCATTAGTGGATATCATATTCTTGCAGCCTAAGTCTGATAGTCCTAATATAGATACAGTGCAATGTGCCAGCACCTCCACCTCCAAGAAAAAACCCTCAGCCACCATTGCTGCTGTTCCACCTTGAAGGTGGCTTGTCTGAACAAGCCTTAGGCATCAGAAGAGGTCTGCTTCTCCAAATGTAGACTCTAGCATTTTAACTTATTTGCTTATTTTGTCCCATTTTGATACTGCCCGTCTCACCTAAGTGATTATTAATATTGCAAAAAGTAATGGTGTTTCATCTGGTTTGGTTTGCTTGGGGCCCAGAGATTCTATTTAATTCATTGAAAAGTTGGTCATTTCTGAAGACGAATCATCTAGCTTGACCTGAAACATTTTCTTTTTTCCTTCCAGCTCTGAGAGGAGAAAATGATGAATATTTTATCAATGGGAAACTTTCGATTGACCCTCCCCGGCGCTTTGACATTGCTGGAACCACATTCCACTATGGGCGCTCTCAAGATGAACCAGAGTCACTCGAAGCCCTAGGCCCAACTAACCTCACCCTAGTTGTTATGGTTGGTCATAACACTGTGCCAAACAAGTGGGGAGGAAGAATATTAATTTGACAGAGAGCTTAATTCAAGTTGAGCAAGACTGCTTTATTTGATCAATTTAAATTTGGAAAGAGATGAGAAAATGTTTAATCTGATCCATTTTTGACAGGTTAAAATTGCCCAAATGACCTAAATTTGTTTTAAAATGGCTGATTAAATCTTATAAAGATCATTGATAAGATTGTGTTGTTATTAGAATGTAAAGCATTTCCCATCTGTGAATGTTTGTTTATTAAATTCATATAACCACAGAAATCTCAATTCTGTGATTCTGGGTGGCTTACCAAGTTAAAACCCCAGTGAACAACCAGAAACTATAAACTGCATAAGTCATGAAAGCACAAAAACAATTTAAACTATTAAAATAGTAAAAAAACTCAATCTGCAGGAGGGTGCCATTCAGTTTCCTAACAGTACAACCACTAAGCAAGTTCTCCACTAATGTCACCAGGCCAAACAGCAAAGCCGTGTCTTCAGGCTCTTCCAGAAATTCAATGGCCTCAAGCCAATTTGACTTGCGGGGAAAGGAGAATGATGTTCCAAAGGCAGGTGTAGCAGCAGAAAAGGTTCTCCTCCTGTTATTCCCTCATAGATGAGACCTGCAACATTCCCTTTCTGCCGGATCAAATGGATCAGATCGATATGATTGGGGAAATCGCAACAAAGTTTAAAAAACAGGCATCTGGACTGGATTTTTCTCAAGTCGAAGACGTTTCACCTTTAATCTAAAA
>JANHZU010001502.1:434845-452431 GCA_032468055.1 Acrochordus granulatus | reverse complement strand
ATCGGGAGTCTCCGGAGTTCTCTCTCTTGAATGCCTTTCATTTAATTTACGCTGTTTACGCAGCGAGAGAGGAGAGCTCCATTGGGAGATTTCCCACGTGAGCTGATCGCGCGGTGTTCATTGCAATCAGGAACGTAGGCAGAACGCATGCACGTGCGCTGCCGCCTGTATGGGAATGGAGAAAACCGCATGAGAGTTGGAGAACGCGCGCACGCTGCTTCCGGCATGGCAATGGAGTATACCGTGCAAAAGGAGAGTCGGCAGAACGCGCATGTGCCAGAACTCTCGCATGGGGTTGCTGTCTGCAACAATGGAGTCAAGCACGAGGTAAGAGTCGGCAGAACTCTTGTGCGGAGTTGCCTGAACGGGAAATACAGAGCACGCTTACTGATGACGCGCAAGGTTTGGCATGAAGTTTCCTTGTCTCGTGAGTCGCGGCTCATCTAGCGGAATATCTTTTGATTAAATTTTTTGCTCGTCCTACGAGTTTCTCGTCTTGTGAGTTACTCGTCTTGTGAGGTACCACTGTACTCTAATAAAAAAGAAAGTCTCAGTGAAGAATAAACTGAGCTAACTTTGGAGGAAACAAGAATATTTTTGGAAATGCTTTTTTCATTTGACACTATGCATAGGAAGTAATTATCTGATTTATATGTCAGGTAAATATATTTGTTGCCTGTTTTTAAACTCTTTACCTATATTCTCAGTACATATATGTCATTCAGTAGAGTATGAATACTTCATTGTATCAAGGAGATCATAAATATGTATGTAACTTTTCATTGTCCATTTATCTTTTTAGATGAACATGTGATACCTATGGATCCAAGATGGAACATGCAGTACTTGGATATGATTAGCAATTCAGTCGACTTTGATACAGAAGTAGAACACTCAGATCAGCTGCTTATTCTTCTAAAATCACTTTCAAATCGGTGAGTTTAATTGTATGAGTACTCTTATTTGGATTAGAAAAACTAAAGCTGTGTATGTGTAAAATATGTCCAATAAAATCAAAAATCAATTTTCAATATTCTCATACTTTTAATCATGCAGGGTTCCATTGCTCTTCATCACATGATTTACAAGAGAATGCATGTTCCTGATTTTAAATAAATCCTCTAAAATTCATACATGATTTTTCATTGTTGATTATTCTATAGAGAATGATTTTCCCTGATTTCTAATCTTCTATTTTGCTTACCCTCTAAGAATTGTAAAGTGATTGGCATGGTCCATTTCATTCTAGTGGTATCTTAGAGCATTTGATGTTATATTGTTGCAACATCAATGTCATAATGAAATTTATTTTGTGGATTGTATATTTCCTGCTCCAATAATTTTAATGACATTGTTGTGTATTATGTTGTAATTACAGGGCAATCCTGTTTCTGAACCGAGAGAGAGAGATTTATGTTGAACGAAGTTTGATTAACACTAAAAAAACAAGAACAAGTGCTTTGAGGATATCTCTAGAGTTCCATAAAGGTATATATTATGTTTCTAATTCTAATAAATGAAAATATAGCAACTTACGATTTCTTTTAATTACAATGGATAATTTGAATAATGAAGCTACAGTTGCAAGTAGATTTAACTGTAAAATTCCATATTGAAGTTTTTTATAAACTAGTTTTGAAGTAATCTCTATGATACAATATAGCATAGTTTCAGGGAAAAGGCAAGCAAGCTGCTGCTTTTCAGATTTTGAAGCACAGTTTTCATAATTCCTAATCTTAGCAGAGGCTTGTATGGTTGTGGTCCAAAATTCACAGAGAGCACCAACTTGCATACTCCCATTTTAGTCAATTGGAAATTATTATTTAGGACTCTGTGTGGACTTTTTCAGGCTGAGGACTACACTTATTTGTGAATTAATATACTGGATGGACCCAAAAAAAACAGAGTTGACTGAATTTAAACTAAAAATAATTAAATGCAGTTAATAGGATTTTTCTTTATGTATATAATAAATTTCCCTTTCAAAATTATTCATTCAAAATTACAATTTGATGACAACTTTTGAAGAACTCGAGCTGAATACATCCCAAGGCATGGTTGGGAGGAGTGGTGGATGGATACCCTGCATTTGATTGTACAAGCTTTGTGCACTCTACATTTAATGATCTTCTTTAGAGAAAAAGAATAACACATTTGTAAACTTTATGAATTTTCTACAAAGAATTCCAAAGAACAGGTTGCAGATACCTTGGGTCTTTCGTTAACTGCTATTCCTTAATTGAATCATGTACTGTTAATGCAACCTGTACTAGAGGTTGGTACATATTTTCTTTGGTTTAATTTTATCTTGAACTTAAAGATCCTGGCGACCACAGCTCACTTCCACATGCTATTGTGGCCAACCTTGCTGCCTTTTTTGAACTTTGGGATGCTTTTGTACTGCATTGGGTGAAATCTACACAAGTTGCTGTGTCTGATGAGAAATTGTATGAAGTAAGTAGGTCATATAGACTTTTTAGTCCTTGAGAATTAAGAACTATCTTGTTTATTCATTAGGTCCCCGTATTATCTTTTTAGAAAGTTTCTTGTTTGAATGAACTTTACTATGAAGGATAATTTTATGGTTGTTAAAATCTTTGAGAAGGATGGTCTAGGGAGAGGAACTACTTAGGCTAGAGTAAAAATGTTTATCAATGTCTGAGAGTCGTGGGAAAAGAGTGTAGTATTGTGGCTTTTTAAATGATTAATCCTATAAACGCATACATGTTGGAATGAAATAAAGGACTGGTAGTTAATTGCTAAGCCTGAGAAATAATTGCATTCATATACTAACAAGGACCTAAACAAAAATAAATTAATTGCTTCAACACTCCAACTTCTGACTTTACCTCTTACGCACCCTCCCAATTTACATGGTACCTCTCATGCATGCGCTCAGTGCCTCTTGTGCACCTCTTCCACCCATGTGCATATCTCTTGCACATCCCCATGAGCCCTCTCCAACTCTTCCTCACACACCCTTGCACACCTGCTCCATGCCACACTTCATGTGTTCACACCCTGCAGCATCCATTTACCTGCCTGTGGCCTGGGATGTGCAACTTCCTGCTGGCTTTCCCACTGACTTTGGTTGTGGCAAGCCAGCAGAAAATTGCTTTGTCTAACAACCATGGGAGTCAGTTAATGACAGCAACCAGAACTGCAGGGATTGCTATTGCTTAGCACAGCAGTCACTTTTGCAATCCCATTGCTTAGAGACAAAAATTCTGGTTCAGATTGCTTTTATAAGTCGAGAACTACCTGAAGTATATCTTTATGATTAAAAGCTTGTAATCTAAGAATTTCATCCAGGGTCCATTAGGACTACAGAAATTTCCTGCCTTTCTCCTTCATTACTGGAAATGTTCTTCCTAAGAGTAGACAGAGTGTGAGAGAAATGGACATGGAAGACTGCTTTTTTGCTCTTGTCATCCGAGAAACAAGAAATTGTCATTTTCTGATATGAAAATATTTTTCATCTGAGCCATGCTTCTGTGTCTGAAGAACTTATTCTGGTTTGCTTCTAGATACAACATAGCTTATTGTGGCGTGACAGGTTTTGGAAAACTTCTGATGTAGTATCTCTAGATTCTCCTGGCTTGATGCTCTTGTCTCTCCACTGGCACTGGGTTGTGAAACATTTAATCAGCAGAATACCTCAGCTTCTGAGCGGATACGAACAGCAAAAGTATGTCTGTTTCTAATCTTCTACAGTACTATGAACTTTTCCAGGGATCTTCCTTTCCAATAGGCTGTATTCAGATGAAGCTCCTAGTTAATTGAATTTGGATTTATATAATTAACCCACTTTATGAATTCACATAGCAGATTAAAACATAAAGTGTTGGAATAAGATGGATTTGCATAATATGCTAGGCAAAAGTATGATTGGTCATTTGTTGCTCAGATTCTTTTAAATGCAAATTAAAATGTGCTTTCTTCCAGTGTCCTCTTCGTAAACTCATTATAGGCCATTGCATAAATATATTAGTCTTTCCCAACTTGTTAGACCTTAGTTCTCAGAATTCTCAACCAAGATGGTAAAAGTTGATATAGAACATCTATGGGTGTTTCAGTGATAAACCTTCCCCTTTGAAATGTTTGTATAAATATTTGTTTGGTCTATTTTAAGGTTGTCCAAAGAAATTCAGTCTGTGTCACAGCAAATACAATCTTCTCTCGCTAATCCAGATGGTATCTCTACCAGCATTAAGAAGCTGCAGAAGGCTTTGGGAAAACCTCTTCCCTTTAAGGTATGATGTATTTGTATGGACTTTAAAATAATATAAATATTTTTTAAAACAATCTTTAAATATATTATGTTGTTCACAACTGGTATTAGGACAGCATCTATACCAGGAGATTTAGAGGTCATAAGATAATGTACAAGTTTTGAATTCTTAAGCTCTTGAGCTCAAATTGCTTCACACATTAATACTGCCATTGTAATACTATATCTTCATAGCAATGACTGAGTAATAGCTGGTGTATATACATTTTTATCAGAATAAGATAGTAAAGAGAGTGGAGGAAAAAAATAGTTGATGTTCAGACCATCAAGCCTGTATTTACATACCTTCAGGTTAGACTGTCAATGCCTGATTGCATGCAGAAGTTGTCTAAAAACTCTTGAAATGAAACAATATTCAAACAATGATTTTCCATTTTTGAAAATTACTCATCTTTTAACTCCCCTTTTTGTTTTACATGAAATGTGTAGGTTTATTGATACATAGGAAGAGACAAATTATTAATAATGTTACAGATAATTTCCAATAGAGTCTTAATTCAATAGATGCCAGTTGTGTAGTATTATTTAGGAGCCAAAGGGGCTGTAGCATCACAAGTGGTGATGTCAGTATATAAGCTACTACTGCCTCTATGGAAAGGTAGACTTAGTTTTTATTTTTCTATTTATTATTCATTTATTTATTTGTATCCCACCTTGTTTATTTTATAAACAACTCAAGGCAGTGAACATATTTAATTCATCTTCCTCTTATTTTCCCCACAATAATTCTGTGAGGTGGGTTAGACTGAGAGAAAATGACTGACCCAAGGTCACCCAGCTGGCTTTCATGGCTAAAGCAGGATTAGAACTTACAACTGCCCAGTTGCTAGTCTGTTACCTTAACCACTAGTCCAAACTGGGTTGTGTCTCTATGAGTGTATTCATACAATATTTTTACTTTTGTTTACTTTTTGAATTCTGCCTTTCAACAACTGAATCATAAGCTAATCAAAATGTTTAATTTGTATAATATGCTAAACCACAAAAAACAAGTACTCCAAAGTTTTGCATATTATTCACATATATCAGCTAAATCTTTATCTGACATAGTTAAGCGTGTGGGTGAATACAACCAATAGCAGAGCACTTAATTGCATGCAGAACTGGCTTGGTACAGTAGTTCACTCCTAGCTGAACCTAAGGATTTACAGGGAATGAATAATTTGGCAATTAAAAATAGTATAGTTAGATGAGAAATGGGGAACCATAGCTCCTAGCAAGAGCCTGCTGTTAGAGGTTTAGAGGTTAGTGGGAGTTTAGTACTTTGTAGAGGGCTCTGGATTTCTCATCCTGAGTGAGGACCCAATTTTCCTTTTCAGTTCCAGTGACATAAGCAGAATTTCTTTTGAAATCATATAAATATGGCAATTTATTATTTTTTGGCATTGACTTGTGGGAACTTCTGGCATTTATAATCAATATATATACACAGTCCTTCTCTTTCTTTAGTCTTAACCACAAATTCAGCCTAAATTAAACTGGATTTTTTAATTGAAAAAAAGAAAGCATTCATATGTTGGGCTAGGGTGCCATTCTTTTAATTTTTTTAACAACCACTCAACTTTTATAGGATAAAGAAATCTTGGAAACTGCTGTCCAGCTCAGAAGGCTCTCCAAAGCCCTTCATATCCCAGAGTTGAAACCTGCCTTTGGAGATGATCAATGGCAGAAAGAGATCTGTATTTTAAGAGCAGTCACTACAGAGTGGAAGATAAAAGCAGTGTTGCTTCAAGCTCAAGGCCTAGTTTTCCAAGCCAGTTTTTTGAAAGAGTTTTGTTCAGGTAAATTACTCCTGGTGTCTTTATCACTTGTCAGAAAAGCATCATAATAATGTGCTAACTTTTGTACAAGGATTTCTTTTCTGTTTACATTCTTTTTAATCCTTGGTGGCACCATTTTTAATCATTCTTTTTTTTTCTTTCCTTAAGATAAATTTCAGACACTGGTGAATCTCCAGCAATTACAGCTAAAAGAAGGAGGAGTTTTAATTAGCCTTCATGAAGAGAAGCCTACTGAAAGCAAGCAACTAGATCCTGCTTTGTTAACTCAGCTCTGTAATAGGGTACAATTGTGGCCTGCAATGGAGTATCTAGCTGTGTTGTGGCAGTATAAGCTAACCTGTGATTGTATTGCTGAGGTTTATTTCGAAAGGTAAGGGTCAGGTTTCTGTCTGGAATGTAAATGTTGCCTTTATCACTGCTATAATATTGTGTGAGTAGTCAGAAGCTAGTTCTTGCTTCTTTTAAAACTCACAGTACAAAACATTACTATACAATGAAAGCACTTTTAACTGAATTTGATCTCAGCATTCATTCACAGCGTAGTCAAACCACATAGCTGTCATAAAAGTCATGTCAAGTATACAGCAGAAAACCCTGTACAACATTCTGTTCTTTCTTTGGTTAAGACAGCAGCTAGCTGTAATCCAGTTAAAGTCTGGCCTTCAGGTGATATCACAGGTTCAGTTACATTCAGTAAAAATAGCTGTTTATAGGTAATCCTTGCTTAATAATGGAAATTGGGATGGGAATTTTCATTGCTAAGTAAAACGGTTGTAAAGCGTGATGTCATGTGACTACATTACTTAGCCATAGTAATCCCAATTGCCATTGTTAAGCAAGGATCACAGGTTATTAAGCAGAGATGTCATGTGATTAGGACTTGCGACTTCCTGCCAGCTTCAAACAAAGTCACTGGGGAAGAGAGCAAGAATTTGCAAGTCCCATGCACAACTTGCCTTTCCTTAGAGAGCTCACAACTTGGCCTGTGGATGGGTGAGTGCTACGGAGTGCGGGTGAAGGGGGGTATTATGGCTGAACTCGAGTGCAACCAGATAGAGGGGTGCTGCAGCATGGAGCAAGTGACACCAGGTATGTGGATGTGTGCAATGGGGTGTCAAGAGTGCAGTCAGTGGGGGTGAGTGTGTGCCACAATGCAAATACAGGAGTGTGGATGTAGTGCTGCAGTGCAAATGTAGGCAGACATGTACAGTCATGTGAAAAAGAAAATACACCCTCTTTGAATTCTGTGGTTTTACGTATCAGGACATAGTAAAAATCATATGGTCCTAAGCTGTTCTTAACAGTAGGTAAATACAATCTCAAACAAACAGCACATGGCATATTATACCATGTCATCATTTATTTTACAAAAAGAAAGCCAACATGGAGAAGTCATGTGAAAAATTAAGTACACCTTATGATTCAATAACTTGGAGAACCACCTTTAGCAGCAATAACTTGAAGTAATCGTTTTCTGTATGATTTTATCAGTTTCTTACATCACTGAGGAAGAATTTTGGCCCAATCTTTTTTAGAACATTGCTTCAGTTGATTGAGGTTTGTGGGCATTTCTTTATGCACTGCTCTCTTGAGGTTCCACCACAGCATTGCAATCGGGTTGAGGTCTGGACCATTACAACAGCTTGATTCTTTTCCTTTCAGCCATTCTCTTGTAGATTTGCCTGTGTGCTTGGGATCATTATCCTGTTGCATGACCCAATGTGGGCCAAACTTTAGCTGTCAGACAGATGGCCTCACCTGTGACTCTATAATACTTTGGAATACAGAGGGGTTCATGGTCAACTCAATGACTGCAAGGTGCCCAGGTCCTGTGGCTGCAAAACAAGGCCAAATCATTATCCCTCCGCCACCGTACATGATGATTGGTATGAGAGGTTTGTGCTGATATGCTAAGTTTGGTTTTTGCCAAACATGGCACTGTGCCTTATGGCCAAACATCTGCACTCTGGTCTCATCTGTCCAAAGGACAGCCTTCCAGAAGTCTTGTGATTTGTTCAGATGCAACTCTGCACACCTAAGCCGTTCTGCCATGTTCTTTTTAGAGAGAAGAGGCTTTTTCCTGGCAACCCTTCCAAACAAACCATACTTGTCCAGTCTTTTTCTAATTGTACTGTCATGAGCTTTAACACTGAACATGCCAATTGAAGCCTGGAGAGTCTGAGATGTAACTCTTGGATTGTTTGCAATTTCTCTGAGCATTGCACAGTCTGACCTTGGGTTGAATTTGCTGAAACATCCACTTCTGGGAAGATTGGCAACTGTCATTAATACTTTCCATTTGTGAATCACTTTCCTCACTGTAAAATGATGGACTTTAAATTACTTGGAAATGGCCATATAAGCCTTCCCAGATGGATGGGCAGCAACAATTGCTTCTCTAAGATAATTGCTAATGTCTTTACTCTTTGGCATTTAATACACACCTCAGTGCTGGAGGCTAGCAAACTCCAAAAACTTTGGCTTTTATACAGATGGTAACACTTGCTGATGATCAGTTGATCAAGGGCACTTGATTATCAGCACCTGACTGCTATGTAGCCTCTTCATACCTATGGAAGCAGTAAGGCTGCTTAGTTTTTCACACATGGCTTCTCCATTTTGGCTTTCTTTTTGTAAAATAAATGATGACATGGTATAATACGTCATGTGTTGTTGTTCATCTGAGGTTGTATTTACCTAGTTTTAAGAACTGCTAAGGACCAGATTATATTTACTATGTCTTGATACACAAAACCATAGAACTCAAAGAGGTGTACTTTCTTTTTCACGTGACTGTAGATATGTGCTGCAGCATAGTGTGTGTACAGGCACATGGGTGGGGTCTTTGGTGTGAGGGTGGGTGTTGCAGTATGAGTGCCAGTTATACTAGGACCTGGCAGGAGTGTGCCCAGATGGGCAGTCTTCTGCCCAGCTGGAGCCTATGCTCACCCTGCCAACTGGAGTCTCCACAGGAGAAATAACATGTGGACTTACCAGAGTGATTTGCAGTCTTAGGCCACCTTCCCTATTGACTTCACTTGTGAGAAGCCAGCAGGGAAAGCTACAAATGGCCATGGAGTGCTGCAATTGTTGTAAGTAATAACTGGTTGCTGAGCAACCCAATTGCAATCATAGAGCAACCAAATTGCAATCATATGATCATGGGGACATTGTGACGGCCGCAACTTGGAGGACAAGTCATAAGTCCTCCTCATTCAATCCCATTGTAACTTTGCACAATTGCTGAATGAGTCATCATTACCCAAGGAGTACTTGTACTAGAATAATGGGATCGTGAATTTATATAAGCCTTACAAGCTTTGATAGGTCACTGTTGCTATGGAAAAGCTTGTGTTGTAAATAGGGTTTTTTAAACTTAAATTTTAGCAGAAATGTATGCAACTATAAGGTATAAAATTGAGTTTGTGGCCAAATTTCCTGAAGTTTGGTTTAACCTGAACTATTTTGAATGTAACATTTGTTTTACCCATTTCATTGTTGCTGTACTTTAATATGAGCATGTTTGGACAATCAACCAAGGTTCATAGCTGCTGTTCTCATTTTTTTCAGGAAAAGTAACAGTGATCAGTTAAACACCTTTTTAGAAATAAGGCCATTTATTGCTTTTTGCCTTAAGTTGACACCAGCTACCTCTCAAAAACTTCAAGGGCTTTATTATCTACTGGGCTGTTATAAGGTAAAAGAAATCACTTTAAAGCTGAATAAATTCCTTCCGTTTTATAAGAAAGTGATATGACTGACTGCATGACACTTAAACACAAAACTGATTATTTCATCTTTAACTATACTGACAAATAATTTTTCTTTTGTAAGACGTGAAGGGAAATTTGAAACGTGTTAATTGGACTCATTTTAAAAAACAAACTGAACATTTGTCTTTGTTGTGTATGTCTCCTCACACAACAATATGACCTAGCATCCAGCATACTTGGAGCCAGTTTGATCTAGCATCAGACTAGAAACCAGGAGATTGAATTCTAGTCTCGCCTTTAGCCATGAAATCCGACTGGGTGACTTTGGGCCAGTCCCTTTCTCTGAGCTCATCTCATTTCACAGGGTTGTTGTTTGGGGAAAATAGGAGGAGAAAGGTGTATTAAGTAAGTTCGTCATCTTGAGTTATTTATAAAGTAATAAAGGTGGGATAAAAATTAATAAATTTTTTGATCATTGCAGAATGTTTCACCTGGTCTTTCACGAGGCATTTCTAAGAATAAATTGACATCCTAAAATTGCTTACACAATTACAAAGATAGGGATAAAATGTTATTTTCCTTCTTGCCCTTTTTATTTATTTATTTATCATATTTCTGTGCTGCCAATTTCCTAAGACTCTTGGTTACATAGGTTAGTGATTATACATTTTTTCTTTATTTTACCCCATCCCCCCTCGGCTGGCTGGCGATGTCCATTTCCGGGGCATCCTCCCCAGGACAGGCGAGTTTTTTGCGCCAACTTTGGTGTTCCGTCGTGCCGAGTCACTCCTCCGTCGATTTTATAGTCTGTGTGCTCTTACTTTAATACCCTTTTTTCTCTCCTATCTTCTGATTCAAGATGGAAACACACTGAATATGTGTAACTTCCAGCATATCTGATTCAGCATTCCCCTTTTGTTTCCCACACATTACTTGCCCGTTGTACTATACAATAGATCCTCTATATAAACTCTTTATATAAATAACACTATTTGATTCTTTTTTTCCTATCCATATTTGTCCTTCAAGTAAGAGATTTATTTCCCTGTTTGTAAAGGACCATAGTTGTAAACTTTGATTGAGTTTGAATCATATTGAGTATAACAGTTGCCTTAAATATCATCACCACCATCTCAGAGTCTAAGACCTGAGATGGAGGCATCAGATGGCTTTCTAGGTTCTTATGATATTCTGGGCTGTTAGTCCTACCTAATAAAGCCAGTGCTGAAGGATGATGGATTACCAAAGCATATCGTGGGCCACGTGTAGCCATCAACTTTCCACAATTGATCAGAGTATTTTTAAAAGTCCACTATGATTTTAGAAGTCTTTAATACTTTCATCTTTGTCCCTTTCATTTTAGATTTCTGCTGAAGAAATTTCACTCCTGTGGTCAGAACTTGCAGTTTCTGCTTTTCAAGCTTTCTGGAGCAGCACAGTAACTCTAAGCCCTGAGCGTTGGCTGTCCTGGCAGCCATTTTCTGTGGAAGAGAAGATGCTATCCAGCTCATTAATGGGTTCTTCTGCTCAGGTTTGTGTGGGAAAGTGTAACACTTTCAAAAGGGTGCTTAAATTACGGCAGTTTATTTTACCAACAGAATATGTGCGATATTTTGCAATTGTTAATAGATAAACTTTATTATTGTAACAAAAGTTTAGATAAACAAGAGGTTAGCATGTGTAAACTATTTTTAACATTGGCAAAATACTGCACATGCTTTTACATTTGACTACCATGCTTTTTCTTTTTTTTTGGCACATGATTCTATTTCATCTTCCTTCCCACCCATTATATCCACTATTCTGTTCTACAATTTTCCCTGAATGGCATCATGTGTCTACTGAGCACGTTCACTGGACATGTTTTTTTTAAAATAGTTTTCTGTGGATGGATACTTCACTATGTTTTTATTGTGTACAGATGAAACTACTTTGGTGCTGTAAGATTCAAATCAGAAATGAGTTTGCTATTAATTTACAAGAATTAAGAGTTCCCATTTTCTTGCATGACATGTTGTAGTACATATTAGATTTGAATTGACCTAACGCTTTGTTGCTTTTTATTTTTTTACAGCTGTACATTTTTAAAATCTGTTTTTTTCTCCAGTGCTCTTATTTGTGCTCTTGTGGTAATTTTAATTAATGTGCTATTGATCTCCTCATAATTGGGTGAAAATTTTCATTTCTAACAATAATCATTGTCATTACTTGCTGTTCCTTTTTCTTATATTACAATGATTTTTCAGTGTAGTTGAAAACCACTGATTGGAGAATGTGCAGGAATGGCATTCTGTGTCTACTGAGCATGTTCACTGGACACGGTTCCTTTTTTTGGAATGCAATGGAATAATCCTCTCTCCTCTCTTCACTTTATATATTGATGATCAGGCCATCAGAAAGTGTCCCCACCACCTCCATTCCAACAGCGTTGTTCTTAATTGTAGTATTTTACTATATTCCATAGGAAATAGTTACTATATAGGCAAAGTTGATGTGTTTGGGGCATCAGGACAAAAGAAGGCCATGCATGTTAGCATTACTTGACTATAGGTAGTTTTTGATTTCTGACCATAATTGAGCCCAAATTACTGTTGTAAGTTACCATGTGATCATGCTCAATTTTACTTTTTTTGTGGTGGTCACCATGTGGTGGTCAAGCAAACACGGCAATTATTAAACAAACCTGTTATATCCAACAGGTGTTTTTTGCAGGAAACTGGAAGTAGTTGTTGGTTTCTTGTAAAAAAATGCTGAAAATCACAGGCACGTGATCACAGGATGCTACAAACAGTTAAAAATGGAGGCCGGTTGCCAAGTGCCCAAAATGCAATAACCACGGTGGGGAAAGGTCATTGAAACTGGGTCTTAAGTAGCTCTGGGAAGGTCCAGTATAACTTTGAACAGTCAGTAAGCAACCAGTTATAAGTCAAGGACTACCTGTAGTAGCAGGTGAGATAGTCTTGGTTGATTGTAAGACTTTTTATAATTAGTCTTTTAAATGTCTTAATTTCTTAAGGTTAGTGAACTTAATCTTTTAATTTTATAAGTGGAAATGCTTATCAGTTCTTTAAATATGCATTTTGATTTTTATTAATTTAGGGTGTGGGTATTTTGAATCGAGCAGTTTTCTCCAAGTGCCTCTCTGAAATTCTAACTAACAGTAACAAATGGAGCCAATGGGATGCAACAGGTCTTCCTATTCTGTCAGCCTCCAGAGTGACTTTGGGAGAGTGCCTGGAAAAAGCAGAGCAACTTCAGGAGATCAGTAAATTTTTGTGGACCAATGCAGCTTTTTCTTCAGTGGCTGAATTTAGGTACTAAAAAAGACGGTTCCTTCACATTTTTTCCCTTAAATCCTTTATCTCTTGGATAAATAATCTTTAAAAAGAAACATCTCTGAATATATCCTAAAGGTTAACCTGTTGATGGTGCCATACAGGTATCTCCATACTTAACCCCTCCTGCCTCTGTTGTTAGAAGGAAATCAGTTGCTTTTTTTCCAGCAGCCAGATTTCTTGAACCTTTCCTGTTGTGCTCATTGTTTCAAACCCCTGTTTTTCTTCTTTCAGGCTTATAGATTCAAGATTCCAGGGTATAATGTTACACAGGCAACTTGTGGCCCTTAAAGATTTGATTCCAGTAGAGGTGCAAGAGGAATTTTTCCAAAACTGTGACAAAGTTATGTCAAAGGACTTGATGGCTCTTCAGTATATTTGCAAAGTACTCAGGGATGTTGCTGCTCAGGAGATAATGCCTGAACAGATCCTTTGTCTCTGGCTGACTTGTGTTCAGCAATTCTGTGGACAGGAAGGAGGGCTCCATAACTTGCCTGAAGCAGCTCAGCGAGGCAGCCTCTGGGTGAATTTAGGCCTTCTGCAGATCTTTCTTTGGCTTCCTCAGACCATATTTGACCCTGCAGTGAAAAGAAAATATAAACTCAAGTATGCAGTAGAAGAGGTGAGTGCTTGGTGCTAATGCATGTTTCCTTGCCTTGCAATTAGTTGGATGTATTAAACGGCAGCATAATTTCAGAAGTTTAAGAGACTAATCTCTCGCAATAGATAACATAAATAAATGGATGAAAAGGCAACAGGAGAAAAATACATACATGGTATTTAATAGGCCAAATACATTATTCTTATCAGAAATAAGGACCTTATTGATTTTTAAAACAAATGAAAAATACACAAGTAATTAAAAAGGCAAGAAAACATATAGGATGAATGAAGCGATGCATAAATGTATGAAGTGTGAAATATTGTTCTTACTCATAAAATGTGGAAGCAGACCAAGGTTCTTTACAATTTGATGCCAGTGAACTGAATTTGAAAGCAATTTTACTCCTTTTTCTTCATTAGCAGATATTGTATTTAAAAGTGTAATGTTTTAGACATAGTTTCAATTATCTGATGTCCTCAATTGTGTTGTTAAAAACTTGTAGACTTTGAAATGCCTATATCATCTCCAACTACTTGATACATCATAATAGTTTTTATTTTAATTGAAACAATGTTAAAGTAGTATTTAGAATCAAGTCTGCCTATTTTCTCTAATGCTTTCAGCTGCATCATCTGGAATGTGAATGGAAGACACACAAGCTGTCCACTCAGTTACGTACAGGGAAAGATCTTGAAGATGAGCCCATTAATAGACATAATCACCCTCATATTAGGTACAATTGAGATTCAACACAACTGATGAGTCTTTGGAACGTTGTATGTTCTCTTATTTCCATCTTCAAAAGAATGACTGTATGTCTTCTTCTGAAGACCATTTGGCCTTCAGTTCAAGTCAGGATTCTTTCTATATTGCTGAGATGTTTTAAGTTGTCATTTGATTGTGAATGAAAGGAGAAAATTGTTTTTGTTGGAAGAGGCCACTTATTATGACTAGTTTGAGTCTCTTTTATTTGGTATATTGGTTTTTAAAAAGCATTAATTTTTTTCATAGAAAACTGTACAGATTGTCTGAGTTCTTATATTAAAAAAGAACAGTACATCATAAAAATAAGAGCACTTAAAAATTAAGCACTTGGCAGAAATATTTTATCAGAGTGGTTTTAATGGTAATATTGGTAACATATGCATCTCCTTCTTTCTCAGGTTATTATGCCAAAGAATCCAAAAGCTGAAAGATCAAATTGCCAGACTTGACCAAAAGCAAGCCTTTCGACCCCAGACTCCTTTGTTTGAGTCCTTATATCCAGAAGTTCATCAGTATGTTGGTAGCATTGCCCAGATTTCAAAAGTCCAGGATCTCATGACTCGCCTTCTGCAGTTGCTCCATACAGACAAGTCACAGGTGTCTCAGGGGGTGCAAAATGTTCTAAATGAAGAAGCAGCTTGGCAGCAGTCACACCATCAGTTCAGGAGACATTTGGCAGAGAACTATTCTGCCTTCCCTGATACAGTCATTCCTCTGCAGGCTGCCATTTTGCAGATGCAACATGGTTTGAGATTGATAGCTTCTGAAGTCCATAAGACCACTTTTGACAGTTTTGTCAGCTCAGCCAAACTGGGAAGCCTTGTTGTCTCTCTGCTTTCATTTCCTTCCATTGGTAGCATTTTCCCCACATACCTCTCCCATGCATTGTGTTTGGTAAATTCTCTGGATGTCCTTCATGGCTTGAAGAAATTATCTTTGAAATACATTGCTGAAGAATTTGAGAGAGCACAAAAGATGTGCCTTACCCAGGAGCAGCTGCTGGTGAATGCTTTATTATATCTCCAGTGCCACATGTTGTCAAAGGGAGGAGTGGACCATAAATCTCTGCAGCTTTTTAGGCATTTGTTCCAGGTATAATCTTTGTCTGTCTGTCTAGCTATCTATTAAAACAATTCATACAGTATAATCACCCATCTCAAAGTAGCGACTCTGGGTAGCACAGCATATACCAAACATTATTTGGTTTTAGAACCCTAGGAGAGAAATAATCTTTTTTCTCCAAGTGAATTTCTTTCAAAATCTAAGTTACAGTGGAGACTGAAGTTACAGTGGAGACTGAAGGCATTTGGTAAATGAAAGACAATAATCTTAAGATAATTGTTTTAATATATGTGCATTACTTTATTAAAATGTGGTTTACAAAGCAGAGTGGATTAAAATTTAAATTAAAAACCAGAATGGAAATATGCATGCATACATAGACACACATTTTTTGAAAAGGCAGTGCAGAAAAAGATGCTCACACACGTGGGGATTTGGCAGTCTTTAGAGATTCTTTTTTCCAGCCCACCTACTTAGGGAGGGAACTGCCTATGGAAATGGAGAGATTTCTTTTGCAATGTAGTTGTCCCAAGCTACTGTATGAAAAGGTCTTGTTTCCACCATGTGCCTTAACTCAAGACATATGCAATTTGTATTTAGTTATTCCTATTTCATAGGTAATAATAAATGAATGGGATGAGCAAGAACGCCAGGCCCAAGAAGCAGAGGAACAAAAGAATAGTCTCTATCGATACAAGACCAAGAGCCATGGAAGTGGCCTGAATGAGGAGGAGGAGGAAGAGAGAGAATTCAGGAAGAAATTTCCTCTTCATGAAAAGGTAGGCAGGCAGCTAGCAAATGAAAAGTCTGAGATTTATTCCTTCAGGAGGGGGGCAACACTTGTGAATTTGAAAAATAAATACAAAAAGTAAAAGGAAATAGATTAAACCTGACAAGCAGAACCTGATGGCAATTTCTGATCTGACTTCAAGAAGTTGCTGCCTAGATTAATAGAGTGCACTAAACTGTGACATGATTTGATTTTGGCTTAGTTTTATGTTTCGAAACCATCTTCACTGAATATGGTTATGTAAGTTAAGATCTGTGGTTTATTTAACAAATCATGTTTTCTGAAATTTTGGTTTTGTTCAAAGAGTAAATATACCCATTGATTGCATCCATATGTAGCAACTAATAGTTTTGAAACATTAATCTTATTATTTAGGGGCCAACTAATACAAACTATCAAAAATAGATTTATCTTATTTATATATTTATTTGGTATATTTAAAAGTAAGTTTTAAAAAATGCTGTAAATTTCATAAAGAAAATTTCACAAGTCTTTCATAATTTTGCATTAAATTTAACAAACTGGCCATTTATTAAATTAAAAAAACATAAAAGGTTTTATTTCTGTATCAGTTTTTTAATTATTATTTTGCTCACCACATCAGACAAAAGATGTGCCTGAAAAAGATGTATCCCTGGCTAACTGAACCAATCATTTAGGTTATTTGGCTTAACACAACATCCAAATCCAGGATTCTTGTTATTGAGGTCTCATAAAAGTCAGAATTAAAAAAAAAAGTTTTGTTCTTGGATTGATAGTGATATCAAGAGCCCAATTTGGACAATGCAGTATTGAGGGTTCTGATTATTTTAGCCATTTCTACGGTCAAGAAGAAGAAAATTGGGATGAAGGGATTGTTTGTTTCATGAGTTATAAATGTGGATTCCATAAGATTTAGTGTGAATATATTTTTGCATTCCAGAACCAATTCTTTCTTCACTGGGTTGAGGTGGTACAAAAGGTTTAGCATAGGGAACCCTTCTCAGAATTCAGCCCAGCATAGAGCTAAAAAGGTAACAGAGCTATGTTCTTGAGATTCATCAAGGGCGTTCCTTGACTTGATTATTAGGGCTCTATCTGGAGCATGCAGGTAGGGCTATGCTTTTTACTCAGGGTGAGGAGCACTCTTGCTACTTCAGTTTCCAAGTAGTCGAGTTGAACTGAAAGACATAAACCACTAGTTCCTATTGCTTTTTTTAATGGCAGTACCTATCCTTCATGGGACATAACAATATCCCATTTCAT
>JANHZU010001502.1:417164-434745 GCA_032468055.1 Acrochordus granulatus | reverse complement strand
GTACCTATCCTTCATGGGAAATAACAATATCCCATTTCATATATTGTGTCTTCCTTATTAGATAGAAATATGCAACATGCATGGTCAACTTCTGATCTTAAGACATGGTGTGATAAATTTGTATTAAACATATATTTTAATAAAAACTTTAACAGGACTTTGAAGATATTACAGCTCAGATAACTCTTGAGGAGAAAATGGAAACAGAAGTTGTTTGGGAAGAAGCAGCTCTTCCTGAAAAAACTCTTCTTTCTCATCACTCAGTGAAAACAGTAATGATGGTTCATCAGCAACTTTGTCTTTCTTTTGCCCGATCTTTGTGGTATAAGCAAAACCTACCAACAAATCAGACTAAACATCAGTTGAGCATGTTTCTTTCCTGTTACCAGACTGGTGTTTCCCTGGTTTCTCACTTCTATCCTTTGATTGGTAAGATTTCTCTGATTTGATTTCAGGTATAGTTTCAATCGGCAGTGCTTTTTCTTCTTTCAGATGACACTTTGATTTGTCCACTATTAAGAACTCCAGTTTGCATCCTTTGAGGGGAGAAAGGATTATAGAAGATTGTAGCACATACACAATTTGTATGGAGCATGCTGATTCTTGATATAAACTGAGCGCAGTGTAATAGTTAAGGTGCTGGCCAGGAATTGGAATTTAATGAATGGATTTAAGCACCTACCTGATTTTGGAATACACTGAATAACTTGGGGAAATCATTAGCACAACCTATTTTGCTGGATTATTTTTAGGATAAAAATGAGAGGAGACATCCTAGCTGGTGCTCTCAGAAAAAGGAGCCTACATGCCATAAATAAACAATATATTATTTTTAACAGTAATTTGCATTGTTAATATTTTAATAAAGCAACTCTGCTAATTTGCTTACAGTAATGAAATGAGGTGTGCATAGGTAGTCCTTGATTTGGAACCATTTGTTTAGCAACCTTTGAAGTTATGATAATTTTGATCTAAAACCTGTGGCTGAAGTTATGGCTGTTGCACTGCCCCCTCAATCACCTGATTACGATCTGGGCACTTGGCAGCTCATTCATACTTATAACCAGTTACCAAGTCCCTGCAATCATGCAATCATTGTTTGCAATCTTCTTTGCCGACTTCCCCAGAAAGTCAATGGGAAGCCAGGAGAAAGGTCCAAGCTGAAATCCAAGCAGGATATTCAGCCAATGAAGATTTTCAGCCCCAGAGTAGAGAGGCTTCTAAAGTTTCTCTGCTCCGGGGTTGAAAATCCTGCTTGGATTTTGGCACAAACCTTTTTCAGCCCATTTCACTCAATGACCAAGATTCCAATCCCAGTTGTAGTCAGAAGTGAAGAATTCCCACTTAGTATGGAAAAATATGTATGCTCTGATGGTGGAATTCCCTTTGGAATGAGCTCTAATAGTTTATATATTCCCCATCATTGCATATGACTGGAATAGTAATTTTCTCACACACTTTTTTTTTCTTTTGGTGTGTCCCTATTTGCAACCTTAGGTTCAGAAATAAATGATAATCTTCATGGCAGCCAGCTTCTGACTAGCACAGTATTACAGAATACACTATTTGAAAAAGAAACTTCAGAGCTTGTCTTGAAAAGTGAAGGGGCCTATGACTTTTATAATCATCCTAATATTCAGCAAATATTACACTGTCAACTTCTGCTCAAAAACTTCCAAAAAGAAGTGAAGGCACTATTGCAAGAATGGCCAGAACATCCTGCACTTGTTCAGGTAAGCAAATTGGGATTCTTTTAAAGTGGGAGTTATATAATCATTAGTACATGTTGAATGCTGACAGTGAACTTATTTGTGCTTTTATGTATCCAGTATTAAAATGTTTAGGTAATAGAATGCAATAGACTATAACCATTTACATTAAATATTATGTCTAGCCATGCACAGTAATCACAAATACTTTTATGTTTCTATTAAACCATTGACAAACATTTGTCTTTTCTAGAGTTATAAGTAGGTTATTTTACAATATAATATTGTAGAGTGATTGTAGTGTGGGCCAGAAACATTTTTATCTTTCAATTTTCAGCTCTTGGTGGTGATGGACAGAATTTGTAGCTTTCCACTCTCCAGCCCTCTTTCAAAGATTCTGAATGGCTTGGAAATTCTGCTAGCCAAGTCTCAGGTCAGATCTCCTATGTATAAGTGAATATGTAATAAAACTAAGTAAGAAACTGTTAAAATAATTCAGGTAGATTTTGTTTAGCAACAGTCTCACATAGTGACTTCACAAATATAACAGAAATTGTGATGAAAAATTCATTTTCTGACCCATAAGCATATCTAGGATAACAAAACACTTCAGTGTGAAACTGATTAAGGTTTGGTCAGTTTCAGGCAGCAGTTGCAGCTGTCCAAAAATTCTAATCAACTAATTAAGGTCAAAGAGCTGAGCTTCTTAACTTATGGTTAGTACTTACAGTTAAGAACTGTACTGCAGGGAAAAGCAGCTTAGGAAGAGATAGTTTGTTTAAACAATCTCCCCACCCTGTGAGAGGGGAAAAAAGAAAAAAACAGGTTGGGTATAGGTCACTGGAACCAGTTGCAATCATTACACAAGGACAACCTGTAGAGCAAATTTGATACTCTTAATCATGAAAAGGGGTTCTCTTCTATCTGTCTGTGCCACATTATGAAGTAAACTAGCAGGCATATGATTAAGTATGTCACTTCTGTTATCTTAGGATGAAAGAGTCTCCAAAATAATTCACTTTGCCTTTGGCAAGGTTAACTAAATAACAATCCAAACAGACTAGCCTCCTGGGAGGAGCAATCCCTTAAAATGTAAATACATCCACCCTTAGTCCTCATCTTGATATTTATGAGTAAAGATTTATTGCAAGGAAGATAGAGGATGAGAAAATGTACCTGGAGTGTGACTTGAAGATTGACAACCAAACAGCTGTCCCAGCTAATAGGATTTTATTAACAGAATAGGCTATTTAAAACTCACAGGTTCACACTGGTTCCATTTAAAATGGTGGATCAAAAAAGTATGATTGTATTTAAAATACAGGTAATCCTTGGGACTGGCAGTTCAGACATTAAGCGAAGCAATTGCATAAGTAAAACTACGACTATGCATACAATATTACTTCACCTTTCCTTTGTTTTACAGAGCTGTAAATATCATAAATGCAGGCATTCATCACAAAATATTTTTTCATCACTGTCATATTTGCAAATGGTTACTAAATGTGGCAATCACTAAACAAGGACTACCTGTATAAAATATTCCCTTCTCCCATGCTACTGAGAGTTGCGATTCCAAATATTTGGAAAGCAATTGATTAGGAAAAGCTGATACAGATCATATGCAAAAAATGGCTTTTTATCATCTTCTGCAGGTTACTTGAAATATATCACTTTGTTTTGTAGGATTGGGAAGAGAATGCTAGTCACTTGGTATCTCTGAGGAAACATCTTGATTTGATCACTCAGATGATCATTCAGTGGCGTAAGCTAGAATTAAAGTATGTACCATTAATTTCCTTTTTAATTTTTTTACTTAAACAGGAATAGTTGACCACTATTTAATAAAGATCCTAGGGTGGGTTACAAGAAAAGAAAACAGGAAGGTAGTCCTAAGTTACTTACAGTAATTAGGATGAGAATTTCTGTCACTAAGCGATACAATCAAAGTTTCAACTTCCATCCAGGAGTCTTCTTCAGTCTCATATAAAATAAAAGAAAAATGATATGGAATATATAAATACAGTTGTCAAAAGAGGACAGGAAACTGAAACCAAATATCCTGGTTCTCATGTAACAAGCCCAAAAATCCTTCAGTTAACAAGGGGGGAGGGACAAGATTTCAATTGCTCCCTCTTTATAACTCCACTTTGGCTAGAGAAGAAGTGATTAAACTGAAACCTTGAGGCCTCTGTCTAATCATTACTATCAATCACCTGTGGTACTATCACATTTTCCAACAGTCACTAAACAAATGGTTTTTCAGTAAGAACTACTGAAAAATAAAATAAAAATAATTATTTAATATAGTAAAAGAGCAATAAATGTAATGAAGTAATGAAGAAGCATAGATTTGCTTACGAGGAACAATAGGATTCTGTCAAAGTGTAATTGTCCTGAAGGGTGGATTAAAAACGGTCTTCTATTGGTGCTGAATAAACAAATGATTGAGGATGAGCCAAAGCATTTTTTTCCTCCTGTCATATTTTCAGTTGTTGGTCTGCTAGTCTGGATAACGTAATGAAACATTACACAGAAAAATCAATGAAACATTGGTTTTCACTCTATCAGATGGTTGAAAAATACCAACAGGAACAATCAGAGAAGAAAACTGAAGGTAACTATTTATAATATTCATGTAGGTAAAGCAAGCTGTTAATAGAAGCCTCTCCTTCAGAGTTAACTTCACCTGGTGAAGAAGATGCATCTCTGAATGAGAGAAATTAATAAAGCACAAGAGCACCATAGTTCATATATTTATAAGTACAAATTTGGATACAATACATCTAATTCAAATCAAGTTGAGGTGAATAATGAATAATGTGATTTAATTGTATCATTGTTCCCTCTTTCCTGCCCCACCTTCCTTTACATTGAATAAAAATTTTTATTAACAAGTTTTCTTACCCACTCTTGATATTGTGGGGAGACAGATTGTAGGAGGAAAAATCATATTCTTAAAGTTGGATACAGTTTTCTTTATGTAAGTTATATTTGCACTAAATGTCAAAAAAACAAAGGGTGGCAGGGGTGTTGGTTGCATACATATGTATGTGTTGGAAACTATCAACATTAAACAGCTTCAATTATTTGTTTTTCTCATTTTTCTGCTGCCCATTAATTCCTTACAATTCCAACTTCTTGAAACTGATAGAACTTAATTTAGTCTCTGTGGTGGATACACTGAAACTTTTCATAGAAGGATCCACATTGGGAGAATTTCATACACGACTTCAAATGCTCTTAGAATTCCACTGCCATGTCTTGTTGATGACACAAGAGGAAGAAAATAGTAAGTAGTCTTTTTGTGTTTCTTGGAACAAGATTGGCAATTCTTTGTGCAGTGTGCATGTGCATGTGTCTGCATGTAAATAGACCACCTTTGCATATACTGTACTGGTGAGATTTTGTGCCATTAAGTCACTTTCCACTGAAAGTGCGGTTGTCCATTTTGCATGTGAAATTATGGGTTAAAACATCTGGAACAGCCTAGCTGGGATGGACAGATTAGAAGCAGGATTTCTTTTAACAAAAGAAACAATTGAAATGCTAACAACCCTTCCTTCAGCTATCTTAAATATATCTGAATTCAGAAGTCTTATCAATTATTAGGTGTGGTAACTATAAATAGCAACCCTTCTACCATTTAAACTTCCAGCAAATTAAGAGTTTGAATTTGCAACATCACTTCAAATTATTATTTTTATTTCTTTAAATGAGTATAAGATCTCACTTAAGTTTGATTTTTTAAAAAAATTTCCAATCATAAAAGGCTTGACTTATTGTCATATTCAGTTTTCTTTAGCTAATATTTTCTCCAATTAGAGTTTCATGGTATTTCATAGCATGTGTTCCAAATTTGAAATCAAAATAAATTGTATCTAGAAAACCTATTTCTAGAATGGAATTGCATAAGATTGATTCTAAACACTTAAATAACCATTTTAGGTGGTTACTAAATTATATTCATTCAATGATACATTTATTAATTTTGTTTGCACAATGAATTGGCAAATATTAGTTTCATCTGAATAATATAACAAGGCTGTTGGTTATTTCTTTTCCCTTAGTTTATTTTATGTTGATTCAACTTGCTAATATTTTATATGCCTAGGGTAAATATAATTAAGGTTTGTTGTTGTAACACAAGATGGCTTTCCATAGAGATAACTTTTAATTTTTTTTAATGAGAACAAGTTTTCATTATTACTGCAGTATAATTGCAGAACTAGTTCTCCGTTCCATGGTAGTCCTTTAGAGTAAGACCATTTTACATTCATTGGACACTGTGTCCTCATGGTAAGAACCTAAGTTCTTACGTTATGATAAGTTGCTAGATAAAAGTCGTCGTTCTTCTTAAGGTTGGATACAGAACTGATTTCTGAAAACAGGCCTCTTACTCTAGTTTGGTACTAAATATGAATAATGTTGCAGTGTTCTTATCTTTATTATTGAAGCAGGATTTTATAAACAATATTTTCTCTTTTCAGATATGCTATGCAATGTATTATGGAATCTATACAATTATTATAAGCAATTTTCAGAATCTGTCCACGCCAAGCTGATTGAACTGCGACATCCTATAGAAAAAGAACTAAAGGTGAAGATTAGATACTTGAGTGTCATGACAATGGTTTAATCCCTGTCTGTCAGAGCTCCATAAAAGGAGCCTTGTTTGTCTTTAAACTGGAAACGTGATACCACATTACAAGCAGTTTTCACTTTCCACTGCCTCATATGACTGCCTCATACAGTGACCATTCTCAGTTATGACAGTAACAAAAATGTAACTGCAAATCCTCACATTTACAACCTGTTTAGGACTGTAAAGCAAAGGAATGTTGAAGTAAGATAACACATTTAGGTTTTACTTAGTAACCGCTTTGCTTAATGACTGAGTTATTGATCCCCACCAAATAAGGACTACTTGTAATATTTTGCATTGTTTATTTTAAAACATAATAACAAGTTAAGTTATTTGTTTTTCTCTGTAGGAGTTTGTGAAAATCTCCAGGTGGAATGATGTCAGCTTTTGGGCTGTAAAACAATCTGTAGAAAAGACACACAGGTAAATGAAATTCTAGTAAAAGTTTCATTTTCAGCATTCACTGAGATCTCCTTTTTCTTCTTTCTGTGTACTGTTTTCCTCTTTAAAGTCAACTGTGGAAAATATTAAGAAAAAGAGACAGACAGTTGGAGAACAAAATTCAGAACTCTCTTGCAGAGCAGTGTGCCCTATGCATATTACACTGAACAACTACAGTAGAATCTAACTAGCATGCCCATTCAGTATTGCAGGCTGGTAGTAGAAACTTTTCCATTTCTTAACTAAATTGGATGCCTTAACATATGCAAACTAATATTGGCTGCACTTACACAGTTCTATCAGAATCTTTATTTTTTTGTTGAATAAGCCATCATTTATCAATAAGCCATGTTTTGTTGGATTCACACATTGTGCTAGGCCAAGAACAAATAAACCATGTTCTGTCTTAGTGTTATATGCAAACCCTAACATTACATACAAAGCTTGAACAATGCCCTTCTCATTTGTCAAGTTTTGAACATGCTGAAAGATAAAGGTATATTTTCTGTTCTCCTAATTCTCATCTTTATCTTTTCATGGGCTTTAGAATGCTGTTCAAATTTATGAAGAAATTCGAAGCTGCTCTTGGTGAACCTTGTCAGTCAGCCTTGGTAGAAATGCCTAAAGAAGAACAACTCATTTCCCTGCAGGAACAAGAGACAGCAGAGAATGCTGAAACTAACATTCAGAGCCTAAACAATACACTAAGAAAATACCTGACTTTCAAATTAGAAACTATTCAGGTACCTGTGTCTGTTCATTGTGTTCAAATAGAGCATTAAACATTTTTTTATACAGTGCACTAGATTCCTTCTATTTTCAAAGAGTCCTGTTTCCAGTTAATGTTTTATGTGGCAGTGTACATGAGATTTTCCTAGGGTATTCCCAGTGTATTCCAAATTACACAGCTGAAGTTGCACATTGACTTTCTTCCTATATTGAGAAAAGTTAAAAATATTAGGGAAAATGTTATTTTCTGGTTATTAAAGATGATGGAGATATCTTTGTTTCATTGGGAAGCAGTCAAACATACCTCCACCCTCTGCATTTCAGTTTAAAGGAATAAATTTCAGGAACTGGCAGCTGACAGTTTGGAGAAGATGTCTTATTTTACCTAGTAATATGCTTGATCTGTGTCAGTGTAGATGAATCCAAGGTATTGCCTTTCTAATCAAGAATGTTGAATTTAGCTTTTTGATCATGGTAAAGGCCAGCTAGATGTCTTTAAAAAGATGACAAATGGGCAGCCCCATTATTATATCTGATGTTCCAACTTCCATCTTGAAGTCAGTAGCTATTAGTAGGTTCATATGTGTGCTAGTAGCAAAAACATTTCACTTATATTGACTTTCCTGCTGTGAACATTTTAGATTCTTCAGTTTGAGGACTTCCAGGGGTGTACAATTAATCCAGAATCACTTCAGGGACGTTTACCTAATCTCGCAAAACGCATGAAGAAGATATGCACAACTCTAGTGAAGGGTAGTTCTATCTTGTGTTTGGTGGAGAATCTTGACAATTTCACTGGTAATCATCTCAATATTGTTTTTATGATTTAATTAGGTGGCTTGTTTTAGCAAATTGTTTGTTTGGTTTTATATTTTACTGTATTTGCTGTATCTTTTAAAAAAGATTTTTTTTAAATATATGGCTTGGCATATATATTTAATGGGCACAAAATTTAATTTGTATCTAATGAAAAAAATATATTAAGTGTTTTTTATATCTGATCAAATACTCTTCAAAGCACTTCTCAAACTTCCATCAACCCTTAGATACTTGGCTGATGACAATGAACAACTCATTCTAATTACAGGTTGTTTTGGAATTACAAGAAATCTGGCAATTAAACTGTAAATTTGCAAAGTAAAATTCAGCCCTGAAAAATGAGGCAGAAATAGCTTTAGAAGTAGATTGAATGCTGGACTTAACCAATTGTCAAGAAAAGCATGGTATTAATATCTATATACTCCTAAAATATTAGGGTGCATGGTGGCATAAGTGGTTAAGATGCTGGGCTTGTCATCCAGAAGGTTGGTGGCTCAGAGTTTGAGACCCAAGTGCCACTGTAATGGAGTGAGCTCCTGTTATCTACCAAGCTCATGCCAACCTAGCAATTTGAAAGCATGTAAAAATGCAAGTAGATAAATCGGCACCACCTTCAGTGGGAAAGGTAACAGTGTCCATGCGCCTTGGCTTACAGTCATACCAGGCACATGACCACAGAAGCATCTTCAGACAACGTTGGCTCTTCAGCTATGAAACAGAGATGAGCACCGCCCCCTGGAGTCAGCCTTGACTGGACAGGGGAAACTTTACCTTTTTTACTACTAAAAAACATAATTTGAATTAAAATGATGCTCCTGTGGTTTCTCCTCCTTCTTGCAGGTGACATAATTTCTTCTGCCCACAAATTGCAGAAAGGGTCTGTGAATTCAACTTCAGAAAAGGAAAAACAGAAATCTGAAGCCAAACATTTACTTCTGCAAAAACAAAGAGCTCTAGCAGAGCTCTTTAAACACCTTGCAACTACAGGTTGGTTAAATGAACCTTCTTGCAACATATAAATCAAAACATGCCCTTGTTTTTAGGGTTCATTCATAGAATGAATTTCATGCATTGATCAGCTGTTAGTTTTTGTTCATGGAAATGTCAGTAGTGACATCTGGAAAGGAATAGTATGAAATAGTTCTGTGTGGATATAAATAGTGATTCAGGTTTATGGAAGTCCTACAGTTGTATGGATCTCCTCTGAATATATCTTACAAGTTTATATTGATATTTTTCTCATCAGTCATGAAGCCTCCATATGGATGAGGAATTAATTTTCATGTAAAAGAAAAAACAAAATACAGGAACACTTACAAAAAAATTTAATCTGTCTCTAGCTAAGTTTGTTGGAGTGGAGAAAGCTCCAGTATTTACCCCACTAGACTCCATCATTACCTCTCCAAAGAATTCTTTGCCATCAGTTGCTACCTCATTCTCTTAATCAGACATGCTAGTAATTGAACCTGGTTCTTCTAAATGAAAAGCATGTGCTGTACTTCTGAGTTCTCTGTTTCAAAGAACTTGACTCATGCTTATATGCACTTTTCCTTACTTGAATATAGTTATTTTGGAGATTACTGTAGTTTAAAAAGATTTAAATGATTTGGAATGAGAAGAGGTAATGGTGAGGGAAGTCACAGGAACCTATGTTTTCTCTTAATACCCAACCATAATTTGAGCAAACACATAAACCAACCATGAGAAATTCATAAATAATGCTGAGTCAACATTTTAAATTACCATTGGTTGAATATGCCATACTGTTATAGTTTAACATAATTTTATACCATAATGGATGTTTTCTGTCACATTAATCTATAAATAAAATCCAGTAAAGTGTGAAGAAAGCCATTTCTACCCAGTACATTAAACATGGGTTTAATGATGATAGTTCCTATTGTTTGCTTGTAAGTCTGGTAGACACTCACTCCAAAAAGAGCATTAGATTTAGACTCTTAAGCTGTTTGAGTGGATTTGCCAAAATATTTAATATTATAAATCTCAGAAAAATAAAAGTATTGTCAGTTTGATGTAATGACTATGAGACTGGCCTAGAAACCAGGAGACTAAGTTCTAATCTTGCCTTAGGCATGAAAGCCAGCTGGGCAACCTTGGGCCAGTCATTCTCTCAACCCAACCCACCTCACAATATGGTTGCTTTGGGAAGATAGGAGAAAGGACTATTAGGCATGTTTGCCACTTTGAGCTATTTATAAAAATAATAAAGGCAAGATAAAAATCTAATAAATGTCTTTCCAGGATTATCCTATCGCAAAGGCCTGACTTGGTCTCACTCCAAAAGTTCCCAGGATTTGCTTTTCCTTCATCCATTGGATTTAAACAGAGCACTGGCTTTAGTTAACTGCACACATAAATTGGATGCAACGTATGTATTGTTTTAGTTCTGCACCATAATAGAGTTCTGCCATCACAAAGGGTGGCAAAAATACTTTCTGTACTCTTGAAATCCAGTCTGTGGAGATAACTGATTAGGTGATTTTAAAATCAGAGTAAACATGATGAATATGCTTTCTCCTTAAGGGATTATTTTTATCCAATAACAGTCTGAAAGATGTGGGTCATAGCTTTAGTTTTTGCCACTCACTTTTCTGATCAGAAGTCCCCTCCATGCAGCAAAAAAAAAATTATCACGGGAACTAATCAGATTTCCTGGAACAAATACACTGCAGGAAAAGCCAATGCAGATCATTTATCCACCAATATTTATCCACCAATATTAACCAAATGCTGACAGTTTACAAGAGGTTAATTTTGGGTTCTTGTGATATCATAAAAAGACTTTGAAGTATTCTGTCTTTTTCTGTTGGGATGGGTTTGTTATAATCTCACAGAGTGCTAAAAAGATAGATCAGTTTGTGTGACCTCTTTTAAGAATAAATATTTCTGTGATTGGTATATCATAGCTATTGGCCCATAGATCTAGTCTTCAGTCAGAACTCACTCTGGATTTTGCTTACCAATTTTCCTGCTCAAGCCTTATTGGCTTAAAAAAATGTGACTAAGTTGTTTACAACCCCATGTAGGATTCAGCCCAAAGTTTGGGTACCTCTGTTTTAAGGGATTCATCTGTTTTGCTTTACAGATTACAGGCTAAAATCTCTTTGTCCTGGGATGGATGCCAGAAATATTTCTATCGATCTCTTGCACATCACTGTAGGCTTCAGACAGCATTATTAGCACCTTCAAAGGTAAAATCCCCAGAGCCAGTGTAATATACTTGTTTTAGTGTTAGGCTTGGACTGTGGAGACCTAGGTTCAAATCTTTTATTGACTATAAAACTCACTGAGTGACTTTGGGCCAGTCACTTTCTCTCAGTACAACTTACCTTACAGAGTAGTTGCTTTGGATAAAATGAGAGTCATTTCCATGTGCATCACCTTGACCTCACCAAGGAAAGTGGGGAGGGAAAAAGTAATAAATAAAGCAAGCAAAACCAGAAATTTTATTTATTCTTCAATGACACAGCACTTCATTCTAAGACTTGATGTTATCTCACATAGACATACTTTTTCTTTGAGGGTATGATCTTTTGTTGTAGACTAGCCTTCTCCTGTGTGGCAAAATCTAGGTGTTTGACGTTATGACTACCATCATCCTCAGTCTTTGACCACTATCACCTGAGGATGTGAAAATGATAACATTGGAGGATACCTTATAGGGAGAAATGTTGTGAAATAATGTAGCATTTAAGTGAAAAAATGGAGTAGGATAATAATCTATCTACCATTTCATTTATGGGGGTGTAGGATACTGGGCTTGTTGGCCAGAAGGTCAGCAGCTAGGCAATTCAAGACCTACATGCCACTGCATAACGGGGTGAGCTGCCATTATTTGCCCCAGCTCCTGCTAACCTGGCAATTCAAAAGCATGTAAAAATGCAAGTAGTTAAATAGGTACTGCCTAATTCAGGTGGGAAAGGTAACAATATTCAATGTGCCTTGGCATATAGTTATGCCAGTCACTTGACCATGGAAGTGAATCCTGACAAATGATGGCTCTCTTGGCTGTGAATCAGATATGTGCATTGTCCCTTAGAGTCAGCCACAACTGGCAGGAGAAACCTTTACCTTACTATTCCATTCCAGTACTTATCTTTAACTGCATTTAAAACCAGCATATTCAGAATGCTTAACACTCTAATTATCTATATAGAATAGATTTGCAATATAATTTTATGTACACTTCAAAGTAGCTGAAGGGGAATTAAAAACAAAATGTAGAATTATATCTATCTTGTTGATTGTGTATCCTATAATTCCAAGCATTTTACAGCTATTAGAGGAATTTGTTTTGACAAACAGAAGAATGTTGCTACCTTTTTCCACAGGAGATTGGAATAAGTATTGTTGAGCGATGTAAAGGATTCACTGCACACCTCATGAAGATGCTTGTCAAACAGAGGAAGTCTCTCACTGCTTTGACAAAACAGTGGGTTTTCCTGAGGTATTGTCTTTCTATTTTTTATATACATTTGCAACATTCATTCATATTAAGAGGGGCCTTCTGCAGAACTGTATACAGGTAATACGCAATTTACAACCGGTCACTTAGTGACCATTCAGAGTTATGATACACTTCCCTGGGAGTACTTAACAACCTGGTTCCAAATATCCCATGCCCAATCCCCACTCCCTGGTCACCTGTATCTCAGGTGCTCAGCAACTGGCTTGCATGTATGGGCATTTGCAGCATCCTGCAGTCACATGACCACATTTTGCAATGGTTTTGCTAAAAAATGGCATTTATTTGCTGCTTAACAACAGTCACAAAAATGGTCACAGAATTGGGTCAGTCACATGGGTGACACAATTTATGACTGTCACAATTTATGGCCTCGCTTGCTGACTGCAGTTGGGACCAGCAATTCTGTCACTAACTGACATGGTTGTAAAATGCAATGTCATATGATAGTGCCAACTTACAGTGACAATTCCAGCTATGGTTTTAAGCGAATCACCTTCAGTCATTAATCATAACATCACATGACTGTGAGTTGCAAGTTCCTGCCAATTTCTCCATTGACTATGCTTGTTCAAATCTGGCTGTGAAGTTTGCAAATGATGATCACATGACTGCAGGGATGCTATAGCCATTGCAGATAAGAACCAGTTGCCAAGGGCCCAAATGATCACATGCCATGGAATGCTGCAGCAGCCACAACTTTGAGGACTGACCATAAGTCTCCTTCAGCACCATTGTAATTTTAAACAAGGACTCCTTATAATATAATATTGACATTCTCAGGATTCTAAAGCCTCCTGTTTCAGGATTTGATCAAGATCCATGTAATCCCAAATTTATGGGATTTTTATTACTGAATGAAACCTTCATGTCCTGCTTTGGAAGATCCTTGAGAAGCTGCATGCAGGGGTTTCACAGCTTCACGGTGTATATAAAAGCTGTACCACCACCTCCCCATCTTAGCTTTTAATTTAGATGTGGATTCGGAACAGGATCTCATCCAAGGGTGATAAATTACTTACTTTACAAGAGAAGAAGTTGAATTCCTTTCCCTTCCATGGACACCTCTGGCTCTAGGAAGGATTCTGTTTAAGGAGTCAAGGAAAAGCACAAGGCAAACAAAGTGTTAGAAACCATCCCCCCTTAGGTTCACACAAGATTCACCTTCCCTCCGTATTCATAACTTTATTTTTTTTTCCTTTCTGATACCTGTTACTTCAGCCCCTTATGTGCTGAATAATACCTAAGGGCATTATGTGATAAATAAGCAAAGGTATGCTAGTGTTCCATCAAGGCTCCTTTTTCGAAGCAATTTCCATGTTGCTTAAGTCCCAAGAGATGGTTTACTCTAAAGGAAAGAAGATAGCAGTGGTGGATGAAACAAATAATGCTTTGTATCTTCCTTGCTATAGGTGTCTTATGGAAAATCTGAATCTTCCATACTTTCAGGATGCATCCAAGGACAATATTATTACTTAATTTGCATGATGGTGTATATAAACAGACTTCTAAGGCAGTTTCAGATTAAAGAGGAAAATTTGGTAGCATTTGAAATAGCTCTTCCTTGAAGATAATATCCTCATGTGATAGGAACATTTCTACAAATAGCAGAAAAGTGGATGTTTATTGAGAATAGAGGACTTCAAATTGTGGGTCAGGACCCCCATCATAATGTTTCAAACTGTTTGAAGTTTGCTAAGGCCAACAGGGAGTATGTTAAAGCTCATTGCTCTTTGCTTGCCACTTTGCCTAAGCTAGCTAGCTGTGGCCTGGCCTAGACATTGTGGGAGCAAATTTTGACAGCATTCCCACTTTGCCTAAGCAAGCTTCAGTGGGTGATTGCAGCACCATAAAGTATGAGATCCCCTGTGATACAAAAATTAAAATGTAATAATTAACATGTAGTTATACATGTCCCAACCCTAAGCCCAATTAAATCCTTAGTTTCATTCATGAGGGGAGTTGCACACATTTATTTCTTTCAGTTTTTGAAAGAGTTGATTACTTCATACTTAGGGATAATTTGCTATAATTGCTGAGTTGATCTAATTTCAAATAGTTTGTTTTCATAGGAGAGTTTTCTTTTACCTTCCTGGCTAAATAAAATTCTGAGCACAATACTACTCACCTGAGTTTGCCATTATTATCCCTAACATTCTTCAGACCTCCCATAATCTGTGCTGAGAATACAATTCCCTGCTTTCTCTGCCAGCATGGCTGAGGGTACCAATTGGGGAAAGCTGGAATAGACAAATCCATGACCCAATCTAATCGGGGCTAAAATACTGGACTTGTAACAACTGCATTTTAACTATCAATAATTCTGTTACATGAACAGGAATCAGCTAAGCTGTATACAAGAAATTGATGCCAGGCTGTCTGCTGGAAATGAATATGAAGTAGTTTTCCCTCCCCAAGATGGTGTTCAGCAGTGGATTGACAGACTGCAGTATCTTTCCATGCAGTGTGTATTGCTTCTACAACAGCTGTCTTGGTTTATAGAATGCTGTCCAGAAGACCAAACACTGAATACTCCTAGGACAGAAATAAAATCTGAAGGGATGGAACTGAATTCTTCCACTATTCTAAAGTCACTTCCGGAACTGGATCCATCAGAGCTACAATATCCTACTCCAATGAGTCCAGAACAGCTGCCTATTGCATGCAAGATGGCAAAGCAGGATACAATATGTCAGCAGCTGGCTTCCAGGGTGAAAGAGATGCTAGTGGAGGTGAAGGCAGTAAAATCAGATGTGGACAGAATAAAAGAGGTGTCTTCTGAGAGTCTCTTCCATTCCTGGTAAGATGCATCCTATTATACTGGGAGAAAAAGAGGATTACATTTCTTTGCAACCTACATGTACCACCCTTAGTACGATTTTACCATTTCTAGAAGTTGTTCAATAGGAGGGCTAAACCAGTCTTGGAATCAGAATTAATTATGTTTCAAGGAGGTATTTAGTGCAATGGAAGATAATAGCTTAACCATATTGGCTTTCCTGTTTTAAGCTGAACAGGGAGGCAGAGTAGGGTTGTGAGCAATTTACTTTCACATTCACAAATGTTTACAGACTATAGTGGGCAGAGTTCTGACATGTGCAAATGCACGTACAATGATATCAGCAATGCTAAACCAGAAAGCGAGTCTTCTTTGTGAGAGCCCAGAGCATAGATAAACATCCTGTTCCAGGAACAGTTCAAAGTCCCAGTGTCACAAAAAGATAGTTAATCCAGGATTGAAAAGCTGACTTATGCAGCATATGGGATTTAGAGATGCAAAAACATAAAACCAGAGTGGATTTTCCCCAGTGCCCCAGAAGCTGGCAGTTACATTGTGTAAAGGACTCTTTGAGGCAGGATGAAGAGCTGCAACTTAAGACAATGGTCTGATAAGATCAATTTGAGTAAGCATCTCAGAATTGAAATACAAAAGGCAGAGAGGAGAGATATATGCATTCAGACTTGCAAGATAGCTATTAGCTCTTCAAGGTAGTCCAGACCAAGAAAGCAACATTATGAATACTAACAGTTGTAACTTCAATGATGGGTCATAAGTAACTTTTTTTTAATCTGTTGTAACTGTGAATGTAAGTCATAAGATCATAAGTCAAGGACTACCTGTGTGCTTCTATTTTTAGTAAACTTGTCCAGCTACCTACCCTGTTTGATTCCAATAATATTGAACAGGCTAAATCATAACATTATGTCCCCGTTGTTAACCAACTCACAGCCATCAAGTTAATCTTTATGACTTTTGCTAAACAAAATTTACCAAACAGGATAACAAATGTGCATTTATTTATATTTTCTGCTTGTTCCTTCTTCCTACCCTGATTGGGGAGGGATATTTTGAACAAAATTTCTAAGGTGGTTTTTGTAACTAGTGTAGATTGCTTCAGTGCTCTGTGTGTGTGTGGTGTGTATTATTTTTAGACACACACATATATAAAGATAAAGGTTTCCCTTGCCAGTTGTGGCTGACTAAAGCGGCTGGTGCTCATCATCATTTCCTAGCCAAAGAGCCAGCGTGTCCAAAGATACTTCCATAGTCATGTCGCCAGTATGACTATACATTGAGGTGCATGGACACTATTACCTTTCCCACCTAAGGTGCTATCTAATTATCTACTTGCACTTTTACATGCTTTCAAACTGCTAGGTTGGCAGGAGCTGGGGCAGACAATGAGAGCTCACCCGATTGCACAGCAGTGCTCTGGTCTTGAACTCAGGCTGCTGACCTTCCAACATATAAAACCAGTGTCTAATCTCTTGTGCCACCACACCCCTATATACACACACACACAGAGTACTATGCAAAAGTCTTAGGCCACCATTGTTTTAACAATGATTTAATGACCATTAATAATTATGTCTCAGTCTCTTTATTAGAATACAACCAGAAAATACAGGAAATTTGTATGCAGTATTGAAAAACATGAAAAAGCAGCTTCCATAGGCTAAAGTGGCAAGTATTCAGTGTGACCTCCCCTTACACTTGAGCAACAGCAGGCACCTGGCTCCTGTAAACCTAAAAGGAAAGGAACTCTAAGTACTGTCATTGCTAACACCTGTATGCGTCCTAATATTTCATGCCAAAATGACTGCTAGCAATAAGGTATATTACACTAGGTTTGTGTAAGACATGCTTGAGCATTACATACAGTACATACATGTTGTATGAATGTCATTCATTGAAATCTTGCTAATAAGACCAACTTTCAATCACAACATTCCAGTCAAAACATCACAGAA
>JANHZU010001502.1:407011-417064 GCA_032468055.1 Acrochordus granulatus | reverse complement strand
TATAAAGCAGAAATAGAGCAAACTAACCAGCACTCATGGATCTGCTTCGAGGCAGCTTCTGGCCTCGGCTGCTGCTCAGCTGGCTGCTCTCCGGCGCCCCCTGCTGGCTTGGAGGATGCGCTGCCGCCGCCGCTCGAGGCCAAAGGGCCTTTTCCCTCAGCAACGTCTCACAGTACAGCCCACAGACAGTAATGGAGTAAACTGCACGTGGCAGCATTGGCAGAACTCTTGCATGGTTGAAATACAGAGCGCACTGACTGATGACGCGTAAATTATCACACGAAGCTTGCTCGTCTTCCGATTTGCCACTCATCTAGCGGAATAAAATTCATTAAAAATTTTTTGCTCGTCTTGCGAAAATCTTGTCTCGCAAGGTGCTCGTCTTGAGAGGTTCCACTGTCTTCTGTTTGAATCTTAATACAAAAACTGAAAAATAATTATGGATGGTCATTAAAACTTTGCTAAAGCAATAAAGCAGGTGATGGCCTAAAATGTTTGCAAAGTGCTGTATATATCTCTGTCTGTTTACTCTTTCTAATGTCAAATCTGTCATAACTACAACAGAAACCACTCCATATTTATTCAAAGCAGAGTTTTTTCAGGTTCAAACATTTCTTTCAATGCTCTTTCCCAGGAAAAGTTTTGAAGTCTGCTCTTCAGGAGTGGATTGTTTGCTGAAAGTTTCAAACCAACTCCAGGATATTGAGCTGTTGTTTGCACCACCTGATTCTGAAGTCAATCAAATTGGATCACAGATGACATTAATCAGGAGTCTCGTATATATCCAAGGAGAAATTAATAGCACTGTAGATGATTTTGCTATCTGGAAGACACAACTCTTCAGTTCAATTTCACACTGTGACAGTAAAAATGATTATTTCTTTCTTCTAGTCAGTAATGCAAGGGCTTTATTGATCTGATACTGTTCTCTGCTTGCCTGTAAGGATTAGCTATAGTTATTAGTTTGTATGTTTCTATGCATTTCTTTATGCCTGATGTCATCAGTGGTCATGATGAAAGTGTTCTTTCTTCTTTCCAGAATGGGCTCTTTGTAAGTGAAACTATAAGTTAAAGGGACTGTACTGTACTATTTCCTGAGGCCATTTTGTCCATCTAGAATATTTGGAAGCAGACTGTCTAGATATGCCTGTTAGAATGGACCCGCTAGGAAGCAAAAGAAAAAGAAGAGATTAAAAGGAAAGATAGGCTTATTTGAATTCTGCTCTGTTGGTCTCATCTTCTCTTGGCTCTTCTAGCCATGTCTTTGAAATCTTAAATGGATCACTTTTGGGGATTTCCCATCTTGGGACAGATTATGTTAGGATTATTTAAATAAAGTTTAAATAGTTAAATTTCCCTAAATAGCGTTTAAGGAAAGTGCCTCATAGTCCAGTTCCCTCAGCCAAGTTTTAACTTTCTGTGGGGCAGAGGGGGAATATCAAGTCCTTGAGTGATTAAAGTTTCAACTGTATGTAGTAATTTATTTGAAAAAGAAATATGATGAAAGCTGTACTTGCAGTCATTTCTGTATTTGACTTAATTCTGAAGAACAATCAACAACTTTCTCTATAATGTAAGGATAATTTTGATAGTTCAGATACTCATATGGGCAGGGTTATGGCAGTAGCATTTATTTCTTTAGGCAGCCAGACAGTGTGGAAGCAAGCATCATGTACACATTTATTCATCCATCTCTCCATTAACAAATAAGAATCTTCTCCCAATTTAATTTTTCAATTATATTTCCACAGATGACCAATCATCAGATGATGGTTTTGTAGAACTTTTCTCAGAACAAATAGAACTTGCAATCCATGTTATCTTGAGTTCTGTACAATGTTTGGTTGAAAGAAAAAAAGAGAAAGATACCTCCCCAAAGGAAGATGGTAAGCTGAACATTCTTTGGCTTATTTTGTTTTGAAAGCAACTATTTCTGTATTTTTAAAGCAACTGTTGTTATGTCGAAGATATTTTTTCAGTGTGTGCGAATATCACACTTCTGTAGCATGATATAGTGGAACCTTGGATTGCGAGTAATGCAGTTAACAAGTGTTCCGCAAGACAAGCAAATTTTTTTAACAAAAGTTAATTTGGTTAACGAGCGAAAACTTGCAAGACAAGCACCGCGCAATGACCTCACGTGGGAAATCTCACAATGGAAATCTCACAATGGAGCCAATGGTTTTCTCTCGCTGCGTAAAAAGCGTAAATTAAGTGAAAGTTGTTCAAGAGAAAGAACTCCCAAGACTCAGATTCCAGAGTCTCCTTCCAGGCAATAACCCTCCCCCTCTTCTCCTCCCTCTCGTCTCCTTCACACCAGCCAAGACTCTTCTCGAAGTGTACGAAGATTAACCCTCCGTCTTCCCTGTCACTCATACACATACACACAGCCCTCCTCACATGGCATCATCCAGCCTGACCCCCTCCTGCCCATCTCTTCTCCCCTCTCATAGCACAGAGGCAGGTTATGATAAGAAACATTTCCAGACCATCCAGGAAAGACCCCAGGAAAAGCATTGCTGATGGAAAAGGCTGTTTTGCCCTCGAGTGACAGTGGATCCTCCCAATCCAACAGGGCTGCCCAGACAGCACCGGCTGAGCAGCAGCTGATGACCAGAATCTGCCTTGGAGCAGATCCATAAGTGCTGTTTAATTTGTTTTATGTTTACTTTATATTGTGTATTAATCATTGTTATTTGTTTCAGATATTAGGAACAATCATTTCTACATAAAATACCATTGAAAATGATTTTTTTATGAATATTTTTGGTGGCGTGGAATGGATCATCTGACTTTAAATTGTTTCCTATGGGAAACTTCACTTCGGTTTAAGAGCATTTTGGATTAAGAGCATTCTTCCAGAACGAATTATGCTTGCAATCTGAGGTTCCACTGTAGTTGTAAAAAAATATTCATGAGATCAATTGAAATGCATTTTTTATAATTTCATTTTATTTTTCTTACTCCAGGAGAAGAATCTTCAGTTGATGAGCTCCAATCAGGCCATTTAACTAAACTCTTGGATGAAGACATTGGTTGTGATGTGAATTCTTTACGTATACAAAAAATAATTTCAGTCGTTTCTGAGCTCCTGGAGCAACTGAAATCTTATGGCGAGGATTACACTGCATACAAATGCAAGGTGATACTTTTCAGCTGAAATATTTCTAGGAGAACAATATTAAACATGATGTTAAGACTTGTTTTTGAATCTTCTTCTCACAGCAGAACATTTTGTTTCAAATTCTCAATAGCATAGAAAAAAAGTTTTTTCCTGAAATAGTTTATAAATAACTACAAACAATAAAAACAATCTAGGAGAAAAATTATGTAGACACTTAAAATATGTTGTATGATAATGTGTATTATTTCTCTTTTACGTTTTCAGCTTTTTAATCAGGCCTGCCACTTGCTGGTACGTGTAACGCCAATTCTTTCCAAATATTCCAATATTGTCCTTTTTTATCTTACGGTTTCCTTGGCGACACACAGGAGCACTGCAAAATTGCTTTTTGTCTTGACAAACATATTTACAGAACTTGCGCAAAAGGTAAGAAGTGGATAAAATTCCCAAATGTTTTAAACTATAAATTACTTTCAGCATATTTCGGCAGCAAGGGATGAGTACATATGTCATTGTGAGAAACTATATTTATTAGCTACTTAACAATCATTGTTACTTAACAATCATTTTCCCAAAAAAATGATCTTTACCTTGTACCATTTTTCTGGAGTTAAAGCACGACCTTTGAAATGGACTAATGTTTGATATTACCTATTGCACATTTCTAGCAGAGGATTAACAGAATTTTCAGAATGTTACCAATGTGGTGTAATAGTTAAGGTATTGGCACAGTTCTATATCCATTCTCAGCTATAGACACTCACTGGGTAGAATTAGACAAGTGTTTTGCAAGCTGTTGTAGAGATAAAATGGAGACCCTCTCCTTTCTTTCCATTTTCTTCCTGCCATGCAAGATTTTACGCATCTCAATTATGTCCCATCTCAGTCACTTTTTTTGTAAGCTAAAGAATATAAGTATCTTATTCTTTTCTCACAAGGGTACTGTTTGAGTTCCTGATCATTTTGGTTGCTATCTTTTGCATTTTTTCCAGCTCTCCTATATCCTAAATATAGAAATTGGAACTGTACATGGTATTCCAGATGTGGATGTACCATAGATTTTATAGGGAGATAATTATTTGCTAGTAATTTCTAATAATCTCCAACACGGAAATTTCCTGTCTTCTAACAGCAGCTTAGTCAACATTTTCATAATGTTATACACTGGATCTCAGAATTTCTTTGCTGATTCATTACAAACAAACCAGGCCCCAACAGTCTTGATGTGAAATGGCAGGGCAGGAGGTGGTTGTTTGAATGTGCATCTGTTTATATTTATTGAGCATTGCTGTTTGCTTGACTATTCACCCAATTTAAAAAGATTTGTCTGGATCTCTTCATAGTCAGTTTTAGCTTTTACTACTCTGAATAGTTTAGTATTATCCACAGTTAGGCTACCTGACAATTTCTAAGTCAATATCATTTATGAACAAGTTAAATAGCACAGGTTCCAACACAAATCCTTGAGAAGATTCCACTTTCTACTTCTTTTCACTGAGAAAATTGCCCATTTATTCCCTGCTATTAATGCTCTATATTTTATTTATTTATGAAAATTTATCTGGCCGCCCAGCTCACTTTTAGCAACTCCAGGCGACTTACAAAAATAAAAACCCCAATACAAAACCCTAATAACCCACACATACCCCCAGTGACAGCAGTCAGAGCAGCCATTTGATGGGTTCCATTTCACTCTTGGGTCTCCAGGCCCATTGACAAAACCTTGTTTTCAAGGCCTTGCAAAAGAATGTCAAAGAGGGGGTCAATCTTATCTCAGTGGAGATGATGTTCCACAGGGAGAGGACTACTACAGAGAAGGCCCCTTTTGGTTCCGCTAGGTGGACCTCTTTAGGAGAGAGGACCTACAGCATTCCTTGCCTCCCCACTCTAATGGATCTGGTAGATAGATACAATTGGGAAAACATGGTCCTTCAAATAATCTGGTCCCAAACCATGTAGTTAGTGTTTTGAAGGCAACAGCTAGCACCTTGAATTGGCCCCTAAGCAAATTGGTAGCCAGTGTAGCTCCCAGAAGGGAGGTAACATATGTGCAAGTCTAGGCTTGCACAAAACCTTGCAGACCACTATATTTTGAATCAGTTGAAGCTTCCAGATACATTTCAAAGCAAGTCCCATGTAAAGTGCGTTGCAGTAGTCAAGATGGCAGATAACTAGGGTGTGGATAACTCTGAGCAAGGATTGTTGGTCCAGGAAAAGGCATGGATGCACAACATGCAGTTGCGCAAAGGCCCTCCAGGCCACGACTGCCATCTGCTCCTTAAGCAGGAGTTTGAGTCCAGGAGAACCCCCAAATTTTTCATGGGGTATGCCTGGGGCAGTACAACCCCTTCCAAGACCAGAGATGGCAATTATCAGTGAATTAAAGAACTCCAAACCCAGAGCCATTCCATCTTGCCAGGGTTCAGTTTCAGCCCATTGCTCCCCATTCAGCCCTTAACAAGCTTCCAGGCAATGAAAGAGGGAGATCCAAGCATCACGTTAATTTGCCATGGGCTGATATATAGGTAGATGTCATGAGCACATTGATGATAGCCCATGATGGAAGATGATCTCACCCATCAGTTTTATGTAAATGTTAAACAAAAATGGAGAAAGTATCGAACCCTGCAGGATCCCATAAAACATGGAACGGGAGCTAGACCTCTCACTTCCTATCAACACTGATTGAGAGCAACCACAGAGGAAGGAAGTGAACCAGGACAGCACAGTGCCCTTCACTCCCAACCTCTGAAGCCACTCCAGAAGGATACCATGGTCGATGGTATCAAAGGCCACGGGGGGGTCAACCCCATCTCACTCTCACCAGTTATCATCAAAAAGCACAACCAATGCCATTTCCATCCCATATCCAGGCCTGAACCCTGACTGGAAAGAGTCCAAATAATCCATTTTTAACCAGTTAGAAGTACAGAAAAGGACTGATTTACTTATTCTGTGTTTATTCATAAGTCTTCTTTAACGAACTTCCATTAGGCTTTTTGAAAAGCCACATATACACAGTCTTCATAAGATCACTTTAATTCATGTACCCTGTTGACACTCTCAAAAAAGTTTAGACAGGATTTAACCATAGCAGAATCCATTCTCATTTTCTTCCAAAATCTTGTTCTGTATATCTAATTACTTTTTGAAATTTGATTACCATTTCCACCAGTTTGTTAGGGAGTGTTAAGTTTAGTGGCTATAATTTTCAAGATTTCCTCTTGTTCCTTTTTTTTAAAGGCATTATATTTACTTTCTTTTGGTATTCTGACTCTGATTTTAATAAAAAAATATTATTTTTCTAGGTCAGAAGCAATTTTACTTTGGCTCTTTAGGAACTTTTGGGTGAATAATCCATTTATATAACAATTGATTTACATGTTAATAAGTATTAACCCTTAATGGATTCCTACTGAAGTAGATTTTTGCCTCTTTAGGAGAAAACTTATAAAAACTTTGGCCCTCAACCAAAAATAATCTTAAATGGTGGAAATCAGTCTAAAGTCAATTCATTTTAATGAATTCTACATGTGGTTCAGCTGACTGTTTTTTATTATTAGGGTTTTTGTTTACCAAAAGAAGTCCTTGAGGATGTTGGGGGACAAGGAGGAACAGAATTCCACGATTATGAAGATGGTGGCATTGGAGAAGGGGAAGGCAAAAAGGATGTTAGTGATAAGATAGAAAATGAAGATCAGGTATGTATGTGAGTGGAATAGTAGTTTTAAAATAGCCAAGGTTTGAGGTCTTTTAGAAGTACCAATTTTTAATGTATGCAAGACAAATGAATACCAGGGACTTAGTATTTATGAGAAGTAATACTTACGCTTTTTGGTAAACAGTATTGCATATGGATGTGTGCAAAATAGAGAACATTTTACGTCAGAGTTCAGCAGAAACAAAATCTAGAATCTTTGTTTCGAGTTTTTGATACTGCAACATCCAAAGCAATTCCAGAGCAGTTTTCTGGACTAATTAAGGCAAAGCCGTTGGCATCAGTGGTGTCCCAGCACAGTATATCCCAACATGCCCACACTCCCCCAGTCTTCCCATACTTCCCTCAATTGCTCCTTCTCCTCAATCACTTCTGCAACTGCTGTCCCACCTGACATGTCCCACGACAGCTACCCTCTTAATCTTCCCAGGGTCTTCCCTTTCCACTGCTGCCAGTGTCCTGGCCAAGGCGTTTATTACTTATGATGCTCTTGGCAGATTCAGTCAAGCTTCCAGCTGCCTCTCCTCAGTCACCGCGAGTGACATCCTTGGCTTTGTTTCTGTACCGTTCACCATCTGGCCACTTCTGCCAGGAACATCCACATTTTGGTCTCTGCCTAGAGTAAAGCAACTGAAACATGGTTAAGGGACAAACCATACACAAACAGCTGTTCCATTTGTGCAGAAAAGATGAATGTTGGAACGTCCTACACATTGCTGCATTATTTTTGTGTGTTCATCGAATGGGTTTCAGTTATTTCTGTCCCTCCACTCCTGTTAATTCAGTTCAAAAGAAATAGGCCATAATTTTTTAAAAAAAATATGGCATTCTTCAGGAGACAGAGAATGCTAAATTGTCTTGATGAAAGTTGAGGAAGAGGGCATGGGAAATTCATGATACTTTAAAGAAGACACTGCATCAAAATAAAGATTGGTTAAATATTCCAGGTAGAAGACACTTACCAAAAAGGTCAGGAAAACGAAAATGAAGAACCAGATTCAAAACCAGATATTGAAGGAGAGGATAATGCAATTGAAATGTCTGAGGATTTTGAAGGGAAAACATATGACGGGGAGCAAGACAAAGAAGGTTTGTGTTTTGCACTATATTTTTCATCTTTCTGACCTGATTAAAGTAATTTAGGGATTCATCACACAACTGGGAAGAGATTTTGAAGTTTAATTTTTTTTCTTTGAATTTAATAAACATACAGATAGGCAAGCTTCCCATTATCATGTAATGTTGTTATAATAAGGAAAGTCTTTTGGTAACATTGAAACATTTTTGAGAATTTTTTTTCTTAATGAAGTTGAAAATTGGTAGAACCAAAAGTACCTGTACAGAATTAATTTAAAATGTGACCCCAGCAGTTCCCTGGAATCTTTGACACAAAATTAGGGAAACCAAGTTCTTAAGCAAAGCCTTTGTCCACTTCTTGTTGATCTTTTTGTGTAAGTGGAATAAAAGGTTTTCAGACTGGGATCGTCAGGAGCTCAGCAGAATTTTGAAGTCCACACATCATGTTTTATAACATGAAAATGACAGCACTGTTGGCCTTTCTCTTACAAAAAAAAGATATTTGTGTGATTAGTAGCTGTTCTAACTAAAAAGCAAAGTTGGAATTGAAAGAACTGTTTATTGTAATGTTTCAACAGGTAATCCTTGACTTACTACCGTAATGGAGCTTACGCATTACAATCATAAGTCGTGATGGTCATAAAGCAAATCATTTCATGACCAACCCAATTTTGCGACCTTTTTTGTGATGGTTGTTAAGTGAATCACTATGATAATTAAGTGAATTCCTGGTTGTTAAGTGTATACACAGTTCGTAAGCAAACCCATTGTTTGCTTTGGGGCATTTTTTGGAAGTAAATGCCAGTTTTCAGCAAAAACTTTAATTGAAGTAACATGACCACAAGGTAGTACAGATGGCCATAAATGAGGGCTGGTTGCCAAGTGCCCAAAATGCAATCACATGACTGAAGGGAGGAGAGTGGCTTTCAGAACTTTGGAACTGGGTCGTAAGTACCTTTTTATCTTAAAGCTCTATTTTATGTAGACTACTTAAAAAGTGTAAATACTTCCATTGCTCCAGAAAGTCATTTTGTCAATGGGATGAGAACCTTCGCCTATCCCAGTGTCAAAGTGTTCTATATACAAGGAATTCCCTTTATATCAAGTTAAACCATTGGTCCATTTAGTCACCTGGACAATATATGTTATTGGGCTCCAGTCGGGCTCCAGTCATCTTTATGATTATTGGAATTGGTTCTTTGAAGATTTATTTTGGGCTTTATATTACCTTGACTTATGTTATCTTGTATAGAAGAGGATAAGTCTGATGAAGATGAGGACTTGGATAAACAAATGGGAAATCTTGGAGATGGAGCAACTGACAAATTGGATGAGAGATTTTGGGGAGATGATGAGGATGATGAGGATGATGATGATGATAGCAAAACAGAAACTGGTCCGGGGATGGATGAGGTAACATTTTAGATGAATATAATATTTGAAGGAGAAAGAGTTGCACCATCGATTAATTGTGTCAAATGCATGGCAGTACAGAGAATTCAATTTAAGCTATTTGTTCACTCAGGCGACATGAAAGGAAATGCTTTTCATACAGTTAATAATGGTTTAGCTGTGTTTGCTGTTGAGAAAGTTAAACTGGGGAACTATATTTAATTTTATAGCTTTTAGTCGTAAAAAGGTAACCATATTCCTCAAAACAAGTTGATTAGTGTTAACCTGAGAACTGTGTGTACACTGGTGGCTATGCTGCAATGAAACATAGATATTTTTCTTGAATTATTAAGGGAGATTCAGAATTGGTGGCAAAAGATGACAATATAGGAGTTGACAATCAAAATGAGAAGAAATCACCCAACAGTAAAGAACAAGAGAAGCAAGTGGATGATGGTGAAACCAAAGAGAAAATTCATGAACAAATAGATGAGGTAATAGCCTAACAGCTCTTTATGGAGCTGCTTATTTTGTGTGTATGATCTGCCAATAGTCCAGACCAACTTAGATTTCACAAGCATAGTTGGGGACAGATGAGCACTTTCCATAGCCTCTAGGGCAGTGATGGACAGCAGCCTCTTGTTTCTTCACCAAACAGCTGGGAATGCTGTGATAAATTAACTTGTGTCTAAATCTTTGTGCTATGTACAGACAGATTTCCCAGAAGATTAGCTTTACAGCC